>CBVK0100991755.1:0-14680 GCA_900067695.1 Picea abies
GCCCCCCCCCCCCACCATAAGCTATCGTGGGCTTCCACTCTGCAACTGAGTGCAGACTATGGATGGACTGTGAGTAAGGTTGGGACAATAGAGGATATGAGTTCATGGTTTCCTAACATAGACATGAGTAAGGTTGGGACATTAGACGAAGGCGTTGATGTTGAGTACGTTGGAGTCGCAGGTTGGAGTAGTATTAAATGGTGATCACATGGTTGATGCTAGTGTTGGTGCATTGTGCACATAATTCTCCATCGTGGGTTCTTCCCTTGGCATTCGATGGTCGTGATGGATACTTGAGCGGTGGGCTTGAAAGCTTGGTCTTGACTGACTTATGTCAAGTTGTTGTTGGTGCCTAGCTCGAAAACGGCAGAGGGAATGTATGGGAGTATATGTGTCTTGTGAAGAAGCTTAAAGTCAGGTGTTTTGAGAAGGTCTTACGGCATAGAATGGAGTTTAGAGTGTGGCTATGGAGATTGAAGCTCATTTACACCGAGCAAGGAATGCCCTCATGGGCTCCCTCGTGGCTCTGGTGCTTTGTTGTATTGTGTGTTGGTATGTTTAAATCAGAAAATCACTCAAAAATTTCAAAATATATACCTCTATTGCTTCCCTTTTCTTGTTTGCATCTAGACATATGAATCTATGATCCGCATCTAGAATACTCACTGCATGCATTAGGGATTCCTTTAAGTCTTAGTTATGATTTTTGTCTCTTTGGCGTGTGTTACAGCTTCCTTCTGTGTTCTACAATAGTCTTGTAGACTCTTCTTTTATGCTCATTCCTTATGATTCTCTCTAGTTTCTCCTTATAGACTCTTCTTTTACGCTTCTTCCTTACATTTTCTTCTCTCACTGCCCCCTATGCATTTGCAGGTTCTCTTCCTTGTATGGACACTAATATTCTATTCTTATTACTTGTGATTGATTTGAATGGTGGGGTCTCACATAATAGAGGTATGCACTGTTATAATTAAGAATTGATGAAGAATAGATTTGCTTCCTCTAATTAAGAATTCAATTGACTCTTTTTTTTTTTAGAAATAACAACGTTGTACATATTCCCCATTTTTTATATGAATAAAAATTATGTATATTCAACTCAAAGACACACATGAAAAAAAAATTACCTCTATCTGTGATTAGCGCTTTACTAGGTGGATGGAATCTCTTTCACACTGTAAAAAATTCTCACGTGAAGTTGTGGATCTAAATGCCTCTTCTTTGAGTATTTGTATTATTGATTGAGTCTCTACCTATTTTATAGGTCTTTTATTGATTGAGTCTCTAAAAAAAATTTATTATCTACCTTTTTTTTATAGGTCAAGCTTAATTTTTGTTCTTAAATGTGCCCCTTTTACAAGTGAGGCTTCTTACAGGTTCGTAGGGAACAAATGTTTTTTTTTTTTTTTTTTTTTTTTTTTTTTTTTTTTTTTTTAAGATTGGGTTCTTTTGTACCACCTCCACCTTCAAACTTACAACAATTTCTAAGGTTTTTTTTGGGGTTCTTTTGTACCACCTCCCCCTTCAAACTTACAACAATTTCTAAGGTTTTAAGGGTTATTTCTATGTCAATTCTGAGTTTTTTTTTTGGGTTAATTCCAAGGGTTTCAGGGAACATTTCTAATTTTTTGTAAAGGGTTTCAATATAACTATTTAAGGGTTGTTTAAATTTATGGGTTATTGTCGGAACAAAACTCCTAAAACTTCATTCTTACAAGTGGGTAGGCCCTAGTCCAAGTTTTTAAACGGAGCTCTGATACCATATGTAAGGCCCGTGCATACAAAACCTCATAAAAATAAATATAAATACATAAATTCTTTCTAATTTACTTCTTTATTTACTGTTCTATCATAATAATAATGTTCAGGAGTATAATAATAATGAACAACAATACAATGAGCATAATGAACAGCAGTGTAATGAGCATAATGAACAACAATATAAGGGAATGCATAAGGTATTTACCTCAACCTGATGTTGAACCTAAAGTTGATGAATCCTGCCCAAATTGAGTAACCTCCCAGCCAACTAGGAACAGCCTCTCCGGCTCCCTAGCTCCAAGATTCCTTACGGTTTCCTAGCCCCCGAGCCCAAAGTTCCCAGCAACAACGTGCCCCTGTGAGAGTTCTGAAGCAAACTGTAAGAAAAAATGTTGCATCCCAAAACTGTTTCCTGGCCTCCTCCTTCTTTCTCTCCCAATTTTTTTACCTTGCCATAAACCAAAAATATCACCAACCCAAATATGTCTCTCCCCCAATTCTCCCTTCTCCATTATCTTCCTCCCTCGAATCCATTTCCCCAACCACCTTACCCCCCATTAATTCCTCACCACCTTATCCCTCCCATTAATTGGTTCAACAACCAATAATAATAATATTATAATAAAGTGTCCATAAATATATTTTAATAATTCATTAAACTAATATTTATCATTCATGATAATTAAAGAATTAATTAGGGTTGTTACAGTGTTGGGAAGATAGTTTCCAGTTTACAGAGGTATGTGTACTTGTTGGAATACTAAGAGGCGGGGGGGGCCGGGGGTGGAATCCATATTACTTCTTTTAATTCTTTTTAACTACAATGTGTATTGTTTACGTTATTAGAAGATTACCAATAACATTCAATATGAGCATTTTACATAAGCAATGAACAATGAGCAACCACACATAAACACGATACACCAATATTTTATGTGGAAACCCAATGCGGCAGAAAACCACAGAATTTTTTTCTTATATTGTCAAAAGAAGTACATTCATAGGAAGCACCAACTTCCTTGTTTTCCAGCTACAACAAGAAGGAGGCTACAACCTTCTCATTTCTCAAGATCCAACCTGAAGGAAGCTACAACTCCCTGATTCTCTAGCTTAAACCAGAAGGAGGATACAACCCCCTATGTTCTCCAGCTACAATCTGAAGGTGGATACAACCACCTATATTTTCCCCATCCAACCACCCTGAAATATAAGTGCCAAATAATTGATACTACCACTGTCAATTTTTCCCTGTAAGACCTATCACTGTAAAACATGTCACATAAACCTCTACCAACAACCTCTCACAACATGTACACACAACTTGTCACGACCTATCACAATAGTCTCCTCAACCAATTAGATCTGTCATTGTTACTGCCACAACTTGTCACTATTGTTTTACTTCATCAACTCCACTCAAACCCTTATGCCACAAACCCTCATTCCAAGATCCATAAGAATGTATTCCAAATTAAATACTCAATAACTACTATGACATTCCTGTGATGGACTTCTACAAAATATAGACACTAAAATACAAAGGAAATCATACCTCTCAACCTGTAGCTAACCTGATAGATTTGATCTTCAAAGATTTGGATTTCTCAACAGATATGTGCCATGTCCTCTATAAACTTGTGAATGTTTGTTCTTTGTCCCACTGTGTCTCATGGATGTTCGTACCCTAATATCTCTATAGCCCATGGATTTATTTTCATTTCAGAGAGTTTGTGTTTTCCTTCACTGAAAAATGTGGTTGTTCGTGCTCTTCCTTCACTGCAACTCTAGAATGTCTTCAAGAAAACCCTAGAACAGTAAGATCTACTTTGTCTCTTCAACTCCCGCAACTTCTCTCTTCACTGAACTTCGTTGACTCAAACTCACTGCTTCATATTTGTCAATAGTACCGGTAATAAACCTTTCACAAGATATATATTCAATGTGATCAATAGGTACTAATGGGAGTCTCTTTCTCCAAGTGCCTTCCTTTAGGGGCCATCTTCTAACTGTTTTACCCAACTTCCCTTTTTTAGGACTAACTCACTTTCAACTACTTTACCCACTTGCAACTACTTTACCCATAATTAGTAAACTCACCACTTCTTGTTGCAACTAATTTATTTGTAATTATTTTCTTATTACAACAACTTTACCCATGATTAACTCCTAGTTACAACCACTTTGACTAGTAAACTTCTTGATGAATTTCTAGGAGCTTCTAGAATAATTGACTTCTTCATTGACCTTCTAGGGGATTCTAGAATATTCATGAGGGTCCTCCAATTCTCCTCAACCATGAGGAACTAGGTGGCGTACCACATATCACCAGAAATGGTTCAACATGTACTATCCATATATGATAGTATTACTTGCAAATTCATTGATCTTCATGTATTTATTCCTCATACAAACTCGAGTTCCTTAACTACACCTTTGGGGCTTCCAGACTTGCTTCAAGGGTTGACATCAATGACAACCAACCCAACCTATCAACAATATCCCCCTTTGGCATTGATGGAAACACTCTGCATTATGATGCAATGATGATGACATGGAAACACCTATTCTCATGCTCCCCTTGTGACCATCGCTCCCCATGGAATCATGTCTCTATTCCTTCTCTTCATTTCCATTCATGCCTCTGATTACTCTCTCCCCTTTGACATCAATGGAAAAGGGTATCTTCCCTTTGGGGCTCCTCCCCCTGTCTAAATTTTTCTTTGGGTTGCTCCCCTTGTCTAAATTGTCCTTTGGGATGCTCCCCTTGTCTGAACTATACTTTGGGTTGCTCCCCTATTTGAATTGTCTTTTTTCTCATCAATGGTGCTTCCTCATATAAATCTATGAAATATATGAAATCCATTCAAAATTCACAGTGGGGCAGAAACTATTCCAAGTTTATTTCGAAGATACTCAAAGTCTTCCCTTAAAAGAAGTTTCGTGAAGATATCTGTGATTTGTTATTTTGTCCCAACATACTCGACCCTGAAGTTATTTTCTGCAACATATTCCCATAGAAAGTGAAACTTGATCGGAATGTGTTTTGTCTTGGAGTGCATCGCGTGATTCTTTGAAATACCGATGGCACTAGTGTTATCACAAAGTATTAGAATGGGTTCATCATTTTCAACCTGTATATCCTTCAAGGTTTGTTTCATCCAAAGTACATGGGTACAACATGTTGTTGCTGCAATATACTCTACTTCAAATGTAGATAAAGATATTGAAGATTGTTTCTTGCTTAACCAGGATACCAGCCACTCACCGAAGTAGAAAGTTGCTTCATTTGTACTTATTCTATCATCAATGCTACCTACCCAATCTACATCTGTGTAGGAAATAAGAGATAGATCATTCCCTTTTGGATACCATAATCCAAATTCTTATGTACCTTTTAGATATTTTAATATCCTCTTCACTACCATAACATGTGATTCCTTTGGTGCGTCTTGAAACCTTGCAACCTATCCAACTACCTGCTTCACATCCGGTCTAGAAGAGGTCACATAGAGTAAACTTCCAATCATTAATCTGTATCATCTATGGCCTTCATTCTTTGAATCATCATCCTTACTTAACTTGCAACTGGTCTACATAGGAGTACTGACAGGTTCACAATCTTCCATTCCAAACCTTTTTAGCATTTCTCTAATATACTTATTCTAAGAGATGAAGATACATGTGTTTCTCTGGCATATATGTAGTCCCAAAAAGAAATACAAATCTCCAAGAAATGACATTTTGAACTCATTATGCATTTATTTGGAAAATTTATATCTCATTCTGTCTTCATCACTTCCAAAAATAATATCATCAACATAAACTTCAATTAATAGGATACTATATTGATTTACATTTATGTAGAGATTTTTTTCTATGTTTGTTTTCGTGAACCCTTTTTGTTGTAAGTATCTATCTAATATTGAATACCATGCTTTGGGGGCTTGTTTGAGACCACATAGAGCCTTCTTCAACCTGTAAACAAAATATTCCTTCGCTGACAACTGAAATCCTCCATGTTGCTTAACATAGACTTCTTCCTCAAGATCTTCATTTAGGAATGATGATTTCACATCCATATGATACACGTTAATATTCTTAGAACATGAAAAAACTTAGATCAGTCTGATTTATTCTATTCTGGAAACTGGGCCAAAGGTTTCTTCAAAGTCTATACCTTCAACTTGAGCATATCCTTTGCATACCAACCTTGCTTTGTTCCTGGTAACATGTCCATCTTCGTTCAATTTGCTTATGAAGACCCACTTTGTAATGATTACATTCTTGTTCTTCGGCCTTGGAACCAGTTTCGAAGTGTCATTCCTTTCTATCATCTAACTCTTCATCAATATATTTGATCCAGAATTCATCCTTGCTAGCTTCTTCAAAACTACTTGGCTCAAATGTGGATAACATTGCTAGGTGTTGTTATTTATGGTGAAAGTATTCTTATTCTAGTTTCAAATCCTGCATCTTTATTTCCAATTATCTGTTCTGATGGATGATTCTTCAGCACTCATCTGTTAGGTGTCTTTGGAGGAACTTGAATATCTTTCTTCTCTTGCTCTACTTTGTACTTTTCTTCCTCTACCTCTGAATCTGCTTCTTCTTCCTTTAACTCTTCTTCGTGATTTTGTTCCATTGAATATTTTCTTTCTTTTTTTATGTTTCATCCATATGTCTCATTGATCGTCACATATGTCTCATTGATCGTCACATTGATTCTTTCCATTATTTTTTTGAGTCTTAGATTGAAGCATTTGTATGATTTCCTTTTGCTTGAGTACCCAACCAGTATGCCTTTATCAACTCGAGAATAAATTTTCCAATCCTGTCATCTTCCCTTTTGACGTAGAATTTGCTTCCAAATACTCTATAGTGATTCACATTCATTGTTATTCCTTTCCATAGCTCATATGGAGTCTTAGCACTATTATTTTTAGCATTCCTTTGTTCTGAATGTGAACTGTTGTATGCACTTCTTGTACCCAAAAGACATCTGTCAACTTGGATTCCATTAACATGGTTCTGTCCATTTCTTGTATTGTTATGTTCTTCCTTTCGACCACTCCATTTTGTTGAGGTGTCCTGACTACTGAGAATTGCCTCTTTATCCCATGCTCATTGTAGAATTCCATGAACTTGTTTGATGTAAATTATCCTCCATTGTCTGATCTCAAACACTTGATTTTCAACTTTGTCTTAGTTTCAACCATCTCTTTGTATGTCTTGAAGTTATAGAATGCCTTTGACTTATTCTTTAGAAAGAAAACTCCACTCATTCTTGTGTAGTCATCAACCAGTAGCATGAAGTATTTTTCACCTTTCAATCCCTTTGTTCTTGTTGGTTTGTCTAGATCGTTATGTACAATATCTATTGGATTTGTTGCGGAGTATTCCTTTGACTTGAACTTTGTCTTGGTCTATTTTCCATGTAAACAATGCTTTCATAGAATGTTTGTTGGCTTTGAGATCTCGACCAGTTCTCTCACTGCTTCCCTTTTATTGAATTCGAAAAGAATATCAAAATTTATGTGACCCATTCTTTTGTGCCAAATCCAAATTTCATCTTCCTTTCCTAAGCAACATTTTTATTTTCCAATTTCGTTTAGTACATATATGTTGCTTGGATTTCTTACATCTATAGCCACCAATTTGTCTAACCTTGCTTTTCTTATTTCACATTTATAAGAATCAAACACAAGTCTATGACCTTGGACACACATTTGACTTACACTCAGTAGATTGTGTTTCATGTCTTCGACTAGAAGAACATTTTCTGCTTTGGCATCCTTGCTTCCAAGCTTAACTGTCCCTTTTCCTATAATTTTGGCTTAGTTATCATTCCCAAATGAAATTGATTCATCTCTTTCATTCTTCAATGTTAGAAACTTGTCCATATCACCTGTCATGTGCTTTGAACATCCACTGCCAACATACCATCCGCGTCTCTTGTGTTTAGCTTGTAGGGAAAGCATTCATTCTTCAATGTTAAATTGTTCATGCTTTCTTATCCATACCCTTTGTGGTTCATGTCTATAACTGTTGATATTATATTGTGATTCTCTAGGAGGAATGGTCAATCTACAATATTTGGCCATGTGTCCAAAGTTGTTACACTTGTAGCATTCTACTTAAGTGCTCAAAGATTCAAATCGGTTATAGATTCTACTATGTGTTTCATGTGGTATTCTTGAATAACTATTTCTTGTGTAGCCTTCATATTTATTATTTTTCTTGGAATTGGATCTACAATTTATAGCTTTATGTCCAAAATTATTACATGAATAACATAAACAAAGAAAAATACTTCGATACATGGGGTTGGAAGATATTCTAAATCGTGCTTCTTAATGGTGCTTCTCTTTTGAATCCCTCTTCTTCTCAGGTTCTATCTAATGTTGGTTGTTGCTAATTCTTAAATCTGGGCCTTATGGGTGGTGTAGTGTGTCTGGAATTCTCTTCTTGGTTCCTCTTTCCTTCTTCCTTCTTGGAAGAGCCTCTGACTGTTTCTTCATAGCTTCTTTGTTATGTTGTCTTGGAACTTGAGCCTTTCTTTGTTTGGTTATATCCTACTACAGATTTGTCATGGTATTTCCTTTGACTACTAATGATCTCATCCAATACTTTCGTGTTTTTCTACTGCATGTCCTTCTTTTGAAGATCTTTCCTTAGAGTGACTATTTATTCTTCCATGCCTTCGATTATCTTGTCCTTTTCATCTAACTGACTTATGACTGCCTCTTTGATTCTTTTGTCTTCCTCTACTTGGATTTTTAACTTTGTGATCATATGATCAACTTCCTCAGAATTGGAGTTCTTAGATCCTTCTTTCTCTTTTAGTTCTACCTTGTGTGACTTGATTTTCTTTCTTTCAATCCTTAGCTCTTCTAAAACACTGATTAATTCTTCATTGAAATCAAATTATCCTTCTTCCTCATAGTCTTCTTCAACTTCCATGAAGAGTACTCTTTTTGTATCGTTGTCACTTTCTTCTTCCTCATCTGATGATGAATTGTCTTCCTTGGTACAGAGACTTTTCTTGTAGATTTTCTTTTTGTTTCTTTTATTATTTTGATTTTTCTTTTTCTTTTTATGATCTTCTTCTTCATCGCTTTCCTTATTCTTATGAGGACATTAATAAGAAAAATGACCAATAGCGCCACAATTAAAACATTTCAATGGAAGCATACCTTTATATTTTTCGGTTCCTCTTTCAAATTTCTGACAAAGTTTTCCATTTCTTCATCGTCTTCTGAATCATTGTTGCAACTAAAATATGACTTTGGCTTTTGCTTTCTCTTTTTCTTTTTCTTCTTGGATGCTTTGAATGTTGCTTCCTCTATAACTGGGTTCTTCTGTTTTGTTCTCATTTAATAGACGGTGAGTAACCCATGTAGCTCATGAATGATCAAGGTGTCTAGATCTGTTCTTTCTTCTAAAGCTGAAATATTTGGATCAAATCTCATAGGTAGAGACTCGAGTACCTTTTGAACAATGATTGGTTCCTTCATTTCTTCTCCCAGTTCTTTAATAATATTCACTACTTCATAAACCCTCATAATGTAGGCTGCAATGTCTTCATCTTCCTTCATTTTGAGTTGTTCAAACTTAGCTCTAAAGGTTTGGAGTTTAGCTCCCTTGACTTTAGCATCTCCTTCATAAATATTTTGAAGCTTGTCCCAGAGATATTTTACAGAATCACAATGCATAACTTTAAAAAATACTAAATTAGAAAGATTGTTCAAAATAATACCTTTAGCCTTTAAATTACTTTCTTCGAGTTTCTTTCCATCCTTGTCTTTTGGGGGAGTGGATGGTGCTTTGTATCCATCTATTACTGCTCACCATACATCAAATCCTTGTGCCTATAAAAAGGTTTTCATCCTTATACTCCAAAATCTATAATTCTGACCATCAAACATTGGTGATCCAATCTTATCGTATTCCATGATCTCCTTCCAGAGGTTAAATTGATTCTTGAAGGACCTACTTTGATACCAATTGTTGGAATATTGAGAGGGGGTTTGAATCAATATTAGTACTTTTAATCCTTTTTAACCACAATGTGTATTGCTTAATTTATGAAAAAATTACCAATAACACTCAATATGAGAAGCATCCATAAGTAATGAACAATGAGAAACCACACATAAACACAATACACCAATATTTTACATGGACATCCAATGCAGGAGAAAACCACGTAATTATTTTCTTATATTGTCAAAATAAGTACATTCATAGGAAGCACCAACTTCCTTGTTTTCTAGCTACAACCCCCTGGTTTATCAGGCTCCAACCTGAAGGAAGCTACAATTCCTTGATTCTCTGGCTTCAACTAGAAAGAGGCTACAACCCCCTATGTTCTTTGGATACAACCACCTATCATTTCCCCAACCAACCACCCTGAAATATAAGTGTCAAATAATTGATACTACCACTGTCACTATGTCACTGTCAATTTGTCCATGTAAGAACTGTCACATAAATCTGTACCAACAACTTATCACAACCTGTACACACATCCTGTCACAACTTGTACAACAACCTATCACAATAGTCTCCTCAACCAATCAAATATGTCATTGTTACTGCCACAACCTGTCATTGTTATTGTACTTCATCAAATCCATTGAAACCCTTATGTCACAAACCCTCATTCCAAGATCCAAAAGAATTTCTTCCAAATTAAATACTCATTAACTACTAAGACATTTTTGTGTTGGAATTCTACATAATATAGACACCAACATACACAGTAAACCATACCTCTCAACCTGTAGATGACCTGATAAATTTGATCTTCAAAGCTTTGGATTTATCAACATGTATGTGCCCTATCCTCTGCAAACTCACGAATGTATGCTCTTTGTCCCATTGTGGCTCGCGGATGTCCATGCCCTGATAGCTCTGTAGCCCGTAGATTTATTTTTCTTTCAGATAATCTGTGTTTTCCTTCACTGAACAATGTGGATGTTCGCGCTCTTCCTCCACTACAACTCTTAGATGTCTTCAAGAAAACCCTAGAATAGTAAGCTAAAATTCGTCTCTTCGACTCCTGTAACTTCTCTCTTCATTGAAATTCACTGACTCAGACTCACTCCTTCATATTTGTCAATAGTACCTGCAATAAACCTTTCACAAGAAAGATATTCAATGTTCTCAATAGGTGATAATGGGATTCTCTTTCTCTCTTATTTATACTCTCCAAGTTCCTTCCTTTATGGGTCATCTTCTAATTGTTTTACCCAACTTCCATATTTTACGGATAACCCACTTTCAACTACTTTACCCATAACTAGTAAACTCACCACTTCTTGTTGCAACTAATTTATTTTTAATTATTTTCTTATTGCAACAACTTTACACATGATTAACTCCTAGTTACAACCACTTTGACTAGTAAACTTCTTGATGGGTTGTTAGACATGTGTTTGTCAAAGAAGTGGGTTGTCATGCCCATGAGCATTCTCTCTAGGCGAGAGAACTGTTAGGAATTTATTTCCCAAGGTGCCCAGTGCAGCTATAGGGCTTTGAGACTTCATTTCCAACCTATTATTGAAGCCCATGAATGGAAGTGGGGCAGTCGAAGGACTGTTGAGCAAAGAATGAGCACACTTCCTGGGGTGGAACATGCATGTGGGGAATGAGGGACTGAAGTCTTTTTGTTGGGGTTGATACCTTTGTCTGAGTGTTTTGACTGTGGATAGACCTTAGCATGGCTTAGGCATCCTTTGACCAAGTGTATTCTTATCCCTATCTCAGAGGTGACTTGTTGCTGAGAGTTTATGAGCGATAATGTCTATGGTTGGGAGGAACATCTGAGGTCTGTGTGCAGTTGGTGGATTACAACAAAAGATAAGTGTTGTCTTATGTGTATTATTCTCCCGGTAATGTGCATATACATGTTAAATATATTATGTGATATAATTGTATATGTGTGTGTGTGTGTGTGTGTGTGTGTGTGTGTGTGTGTGTGTGTGTGTGTGTGTGTGTGTGTAGTTCTACAACATATATAATCCATGCACATATGTGTGTGTGTGTGTGTGTGTGTGTGTGTGTGTGTGGATTATATATGTTGTAGAACTACATGTTTTTTACATATGTAGGGCATGGTTCATGACAATTTATATGTGTTTATATATTATTTAACATGTGAATTCTTATGCTATTTATGTCTATGGAATTGGTACATAATTATGTTGGGTTGTGCATGTATTGTTAGTTCCACATAATTGTTGCAGACGTAGAGTGTGGTAGTTATTAAGTGTTTCATGTTAGATAATTTTGTGGTAACAATCATGGGATTCTGAAGCAAGGCATCATTCATCGCACACGCAAGGAGACCAGTCCGCGTGCGCAAATGGAACAGACCCCACGCGCAGCATAGGAATTCTTGCATGCATAGTTATATTATGAGTTCATTATGTTGTTATAGTCATTATATTGTTAAGTAACTTCAATAATAATCGTATGGGTTCTAGTGTGAAGATAACAATGTCGTTTGTGTTAAGGGACGGTCGATGCAGTCAACACATGGACGATTGAGCATGCAGATTTTCTAAGACATAGTTGTTGCATGTGGTACGAGATCGGTTGCACGCACTAGGAAAACGTAGTTGTGAGTAGCACAAGGCTAGTTGTGTGCACTGTTGGTTTCAATGAGTTTCTTTCATAGATAAAATAACTGATATCAGATCTTTATTTAGCGAGTCATAGTAGTAGAGACTTTACAATATGGTAACAAGACTCAGTTCGGAGGCTAGATACGTCACAAAGTGGTATCAGAGCTCAAAATTTTGATATGACATGGCCTTTGAGCAGAGTTGCGGACATTACAAAGTGGTATCAGAGATTTTAGTTCAACATTGGACTTGTATGGGCCATAGATCAACATGAAGTTGGCGAGGCAAGCATTTTTATGATGGTCGCAGGGTCACAAGCTGAAAATGTGGAAAACTTAGTTAAGTGAAGAAAGAACTCGTGTGCGCTAAGTATTGGTGTGCAGTGTGTGTGCATACTAAATTTTGGCACTACGCGGTGTAGGACTTATGGTGCATGGAAGATATTGGTGTGTGGAGTGTACGCACTAAATATTGGAACTGCAGGGTATAGAACTAGTGTAACACACGTAATATGGGAGTGAATTATGTGCATGATGAATATGGACGCCATGCAGAATTGATGGGTGCGTACATAATAATAGTGTGTAGGGCATGCGCATTGAATATTGGTGATGCATAGTGAGCGTGCATTGAAAATGAACACCACACAAAGCAGAATTAGTGGCATGTAGTGCGTGCATGTGGAATATTAGCGTTGTGTGGGGAAGGATTGGAGATGTGCATTAAGTATTGGGTGTGAGAGGGTGCATGGTGAATGTTGGTGCGGTGCAGAGCAAAGATGTAATTTGTGTGAAATATTGGTGCGTGACACAAAAGTTGTGCGCACTAGATAATGATGCATGGAACCCAAAATTTGAGAGTGATAAACATTAGTGCCCAATATAAAAGTTGTGCACATTAAATACTGGCGCGATGTAAGTGAGCTTGTTATTGTATGTGTAGAGCATGCACGTGTAATGAATATGGATGTATAACATAGAATTGGTGTACACACGAGCTTTGAAAGAAAAAAAAAAAGATAAAAGAGGAGGAAAAGTCATGGATAGAGGAGTCCAAATATTCACCCAGAATTTTGAATTAGGTTGTTAAATTCACTAAGAATCAAAAGAAATGATTTTGATACACTTATAGAATATAATGTGCATAGTATTTATGGTTTTCATAAATTATTTAGTCTAATAAATATTGTTCCCTGCACATTTTGCAGAGTAAAGAACCTATAGCCATGAATATGAGGTCAGAAGGATGTATGACAATATAGGTGATGAGGGTACAGATTCAAATGGATATGGATAAGCCAAGGAATAAAGCATGAATTTTGTGAAGACCATAAAAAGTTTGGAAAAGGACGTCCAAATTTATAAAGCTGATAATGATAGGCTTATGAAATCCAAAGAGGAACAAGATGGCTTCGATATCAAGTTGTTGCAAAGCTTGAACATAATTGAGAAAAAGATGGATAAGGAGACCGATTCAAGCAAATCTAGGAGACATAGGTTTCATGATGAGAGAAGAAAAACAAGAAGTCTTGACAGGCATCACCATCACTCTCCAATACATTCAGTTGGGACAGTGCGCAGTAGTTCAAACCCATCTCTTGTCATGAATCATAAGAGGAGGTATGGGGTGGATGAGATACAAGGCGAAATGAATAAGATTAAGCCTCCTAGTTTTGATGGTGATCAAAATAAGGATGAGGATGAAAAGATCTGGTTGTTTGGCATGAGGAAGTACTTTCAATTACATAATTACTCTTCATAGGAAGAAGGGAGAATTTCCATCTACCAGCTCAAGGGAAAAGCATCAATGTGGTGGGACCAATTTGTGAAAGTACAACACACTGATGAGAGAAAGGTTATTTGGAGGAAGTTCAAGAGGTATTTTCAAAATAAATGTTTAACCAAAAGTTACTATGATAGGAAAATGAAGGAGTTCTTTGAACTCAAGCTTGGAAGTATGACCATAGATGAGTATGAGATGATATTTTTAGAGATACTAAAGTATGTTTCTTTCATCAAGGATGAAAAGGTTAAGATTCAAAGGTACTTGAGTGGGTTGCAATCATTTATCAATGATAAGATACAGTATGATGATCCCAAGACATTAGAGGAAACTATAAGGAGAGACAAGTGTCTTTATGATCAGTGTTATCACTAAAATTTCGTCCGCACAGGGCGACAAGAACTCCGCATCATCAACACAGAAAAACAGTCATTCATGGCACAAGGATTAACTCCACAACACAACAAAAGGGCCAAAACCATACAAAATTGGCTAAAAAATTCAAAAGC
>CBVK0100991760.1:0-10432 GCA_900067695.1 Picea abies
TAAAATGAATAATTAAAATAAAATTTCAAAATATGATTCCATTTACAATAGATTAAAAAAATGCGTACCTCGAGGATTAATTCTGTCATATGCCAACTTCCATAGTCGAGGTGTCATTCTTTGTGGTTTTATTCTAGTCTCTTATTTCCCATTGAAAAGATATTTTTTAGTAGTATGATACTTATGGTTCTTAGGGAGGAAGTGTCTATAATCATAAAATGCCTCCTTTCCTAAACTTTTTGACCGACGATATTTCATCTTAGGACCACAAACTAGACATGCAAATTTACCCTTTCTTTGAAGACCTGCAACAGATGGATTAATGTGAATTATTTATATATATATGAAATTATTACTTGAACAACATGCATGATATATTAAATTAATTATATACTATTCAAGTGTTCAATATGGAACATTACATACCACAAAAGTTTGTTTGTCCTTGGGCATCATGAATTGTCCATAAAAGTATTCCACGACATTGAAATATCTTCTGCCCAATTATACTACTTGATCTTCATTATTTTCTTCAAGTTCTTCATTATTATACTAGAACATCAGTTGTGCTACTACTTGGTGTGTTGTGCATAAAGTTAGGGAAAAAATATAACTTTATAATTACAAACAATCATGAAATATTATTGCATGTATAAAACAATATAAAATTTTGAGAATGTGAACCACACGCTAGGGTTCTCTGTTGCAACTTGAATCCATCGCCTTCTACTCCATTCCGCGGTCATGGAGGCCAAGGGAGGGGTGCCCCAACCCCCTCCTACATCTCTGTAACAGGAAAGGAGCACAACTCCTCACACTTCAAGTGCCCAACTTTTGAACTCCCGGAGGGCATGAAGAAACTAATCTGGGAGGATGAAATGCCGAAGGAAAACTGATCTACATTGATCCTGAAACCATTAATACAAAATCCAAATGCACCTGGGAACTAGAAAAATGCATCCCACAAGCCACGATCGTTCCAAAATACACCATCATCTCTCCAAGAATCGAAGATCAGAAACAATACATGAGAGATTTTTCCCTAATAGGAAAATTCTTGGGACTGGCCTTTTGAAAAAGACCTGATCAAATGGATTAAAAAATGGTGGAAACCCATCAAATGGATTAAAAAATGGTGGAAACCCAAGGGACATTATTATCTCCAACTAGGATCAAAAGGATTCTCCACAATCATTTTTCATAACCTAGAGGACAAAAATCGAATATTCGAGGGGGGGGCGTATTTCTACAACTCAGCAGGCCTCTTCCTTAGATTCTAGATGGAAATATTCAACCCAAAAAAGGAAGAATTTACCCACGCCTCGGTATAGCTCTGTCTATACTCGACCCACCGGAATTCTGGTTGGAGGAGATTCTTGCAGGAATTGGGAATACCATCGGTAGCTACGTCAAATCCTTAGAGGCAACCAAGCAACGAAGGTACACTTCTTATGCCTGCATCTATTTTTATTTAAATATCTCAAAGACCTTTCCTGGAGCCATTATCCTATATTTTCAAGATGATGAGTGGTACCATACCCTAGATTACGAAAACATCCCCTTTCATTTTCGTAAATGTCATGAACATGGACATCTTTTCTGTGAATTCCCTCTAAATAAACCACCTAAGCCAACTCAGGAAGACTCTGACAAGACCAAGGAGGGCTTCACCTAGGTCACGGGCTGTAGAAAGCATCAAACCAAGAGGACACCCCCACAAGCCCCATGTGGACCCCTCACCAATAAATCCTTTGATGCCCTCCAAACCACATTGGATACCCCCTCCCCGTCAGCCAACCCTCTAAAAACACTTACAGTTGGCCAAACCTCCACTCTGGCCAATCCCAAAACCCCTCCTTCCTCTCAACCTACAATCCTAAAGCCCATTATTCCAAACGCTCTCGACCCAAAAATAGGGGATCTAGATACGGAACTGGAGGATCAAGAACTAGCAGGAATTGGCGTGGCCCATCTAGAGAAGGCATATCGCAAGCATCAACTATACAACATTCTACTAGACCAGCTACACAATGTCTTTCTCAATTCTTTGGTAGGCAGGTCAGCCAAATCCAACACAAATTTGGGAATTCAAAAAGAAACCTCAAAGGACCAATGCAAGCCTACAAAAGAAGAGAAGAAGAGAGGCAGAAAACCCAAACACCAACTCATTCAAGATGTAGGCAACTTTCTGGTCAACTTAGGTTAAATAAATTTTATCTCGAAAACCTTCCCTCCCCTCCAACCCCCATCATTATCATGAAAATACTATCCTGGAACATAAGGGGCCTTAACGCAAATATCAAGCAATATTTTCTCAAAGACAGAATCAAGAAGGACCTGCTAGATATACCCCTCCTACATGAAACGAAATGTGCATGGGTAGAGAAAAATAGTACTCTACACAGATGTTGGAAGTGGGCTCAGTATGTTGAAGTGGATGCCAGAGGGGTAGCTAGAGGTTTAGCTATGCTATGGAATCCCACCACAGTTCCACTTGACAACATTTTTACCTCCAAATGGACCATCACTGTGTCCTTCTCCTCATTGGCTCGAACAAACAAGGTTACATCCAAAATGTTTATGGTCCCCCCAATGTTGGATCCTTGGGGAAGATTTCAACATGATCACAGGGTTGGAGGAGAAAAAGGGAGGCCATCACTCTCTAGGCAACAAAAACATAAGTTTCAATAGCACTATTGGTCTCTTAAATCTCATTGATGTTGGAACAACCAATGGGATGTTCACTTGGTCCAATATGCATTCAGGGGCACAACACATCTCTAGTAGACTTGATTACTTCCTAATATCCGAAGCTATTATGATGGAAGGCATAGCTTGGAACTCCATAGTCATAGACACCATAGGATCGAATCACTGGCCAATTTTACTAACACTCAACATCACTGGAACCCCGAGTAGGAAACCGTTCCACTTTGAAAAATTATGGTTGAAACACCCAGATTTCCAAACAAACATCAAGACATGGTGGGAGGAGGTGGCTATTCAAATAAGGACCCCAATGTATCGGTTCCAACAAAGGCTTAAAAACCTCAAGCAACACCTAAAATCCTGGAATAATTCTACCTTTGGTGACATCTTCCAAGCATAGGAAAAGCTCAAACAACAAATGCAGACACTCCAACAACAGATTTGTTCACAAGGGTTGATGGAAGACCTTAACATGTAGGAAACACTCTTAAACAACTAGATTATAGAAAGAAGAGAGCAGGAGGAATTACTCTGGCAACAAAAATCTTGAATCCAATGGCTGAAAGAGGGGGGGGGATAAAACATTCTTCCACAGATATATGATCCAGTGGCACCAAACCAATCACATCACCCACCTAGTATTGGCGCAAGGTATAGAAATTCAACAACATGAAGCTATGGAAAAGGAATTACTTACTTACTATCAAACTCTTCTTAAGGAACCTCCAATAAATCGTTGGATGTGCTAGAGTACGCAGAAAAAATAATATCAAGGCATTGGTTGATTCAGATGGCCCTGAATATCTGGTCATCCACCATACTGTGAGTGTCGAAAATTAATTCCAGGTGCTCTGGGTGAAGGAGTGGTGGCTGGTCCTGCAATTCTTGCGGAGTGGAGGAGAGGGGAGCTATCTTCTATGCGTCGATCTCATCCTTTCTTTCTTTTACACTGCCACCATGGTGCTTTTGCTACCTATTCTGTTGTGCCACTTCCTCAAGAGGTTCACCAATTGTGATATGGGCGTTTCCTTCTGTGCCTTCCTAGAATTATTCCTCCACATAGCAAGTTGTGAATTCCTCAGCTGGAGCATCTTCCTTGGGACCATGTGTTGTTCTTGGAGTAGGGGGTATGGGCTCCTTCCTGAAAGAGGTGGGGGGATCCCAATTGTCTGGGACAATGAAGAGGAGATTCTATGGGTAATTTTGGATGAATTCATCTAGATAAATCTCCTTGACATACGACATGGGAGGCGTTCCAGTTTTCCTGGACTTCCTGGTTCTCCTCCTGCTAGCTAGAGCCAATGCTTTTTCAAAATTCTTTTGTCGCTTCCTATGTGAGTCAAATGCATACCATGGTGTACCTCTGCAAGGCCAACCCCCTTGCTCTTGTCATGTGTAGAAGCTAAGCTATGGAAAAAATATTGGCTAAAGGGGTGTCTTTGTTCCTCCACTCTGAAGGATCAGGCTTCGGCTCTGCAATCTCCCAATGCATCAAAAATCCTTCAAGGAGGTTGATAAGGATGAAGTTGATAACTTTGGCCATTAAGGTTGTGGTCTTAATGCTCTGGTCGACCATCCTCCTCGCTCGCATAAGAGGCCTCATCATTTGGTGTTGGTTGCTTGGGTTCACCCCCATCTTTAATGGTGAAGAGATGGGAGTTGGTGGCCAACATTTATGGCACCTCCCAGCTCTAATCTGCATGTCCTTCCCTCTCTATGTGGCACCCCATCTGGGGGTTGGAGATCCCTATTGGCTAGATCTTGACACCAATCTGAGATGTCTGAGTCTTCAGAGCTATGTGCTTCCCAATATATATGTTCTGTCTCCTTTGTTGCTCCTTCATTTTCTAGGCAATCCGCTACCCTGTTTGCCTCTTATTTCATGTAAGAAGGTGTGATGCTAAGGTTGGCTCTTAGGAGACCCTTAAATTCCTCTAATATCCTGGAGAGTCACCATCTGGGTGAGATTTTCTGTGGGTTTTCCCCGTGGAGTATTTTGGTGATTAGTTGAAGGACAATTTGTGAGTCCCCGTACAAGACGAGATTATGGCTATGTCGAGCAATTTCTACTTGGAGACCTTGTAATAGGCCCATTAACTCTACTGTATTGTTTGTTGTTTCCCCCATATATCCCACTACCAAGATGAGGATCTCTCCTCTAGAGTTTCTAAGTGTGGCTCCATAGCCAGCTAGTCCCGGGTTTTCTTTGGAAGCCCCATCAAAATTAATCTTTATGAAATCTACTGGAGGAGGGGTCCAGATGGTTGGGCTGTTGTTTTGACATTTAGGTGCAATGATCGACAGTTTATTGATCAAGATGGGCTACCAGTTTTGGAGAATGCATTTCTCTTCTAGGTTGCAATTTAAGTTCTCTATTTTCCAGGGTTTACTTTTGACTGTTTCCTTGACAAGTGTGACAATTTTTTCCCAAGTTAATCCTAGTGTGGAGTCTTTGGAGTGAAAGATTCTTTTGTTTCATTCCATCCAAATTTTCCACAAAATAAAACCAGGGAGGAGTTGCCATATGTAATTCAATAGAGGATTTTTGTAAGTGGTCGAGTCCTAGTTTTCAATCATGCCACTGATGTTTCTTCTGTTTTGATTGGATTGGTGCATTATTTTAGCTCCTTGGTCCCAAATCGACTAAATGTAGGGACATCTGTTGAATAGATTTTCTTTGGTTTCCTCTTGTTGTTGGCATAAGATGCATATTGAGGGCCCAATGAACCCTCTTTTTCTTAGGTTGTCCCAGGTTAGGACTCTATTGTGTTCAATTAGCCAGAGGAAGGTGGATATCTTGGGCCAAAGTACCGAGTTCCAAACCTTGTTCCATATGTTTTCCTTTTCTTGATTTTGGTAATTGCCTTGTAGGTATTAGGCTTCTTTGACTGAGAAGTTGTCAATTGTGGAGTGCCCCAATATAAGAATATCCAAGCCTTCTCTATTGGGGATTTTCCGGTGACTTGCATAGTGTTGCCAAGCTTGCAAGTCTAAGTTCTCTGGGACCCCTAATTCCTAGTTAGATGTCTTCCAATGATGCCACTGCAGTCTTTGATCCTCGGGTTTCCAGACATCCTTCACCCTTAGGTGAGTGTCTTGGTTTAGAGCCTGTTTAAGGGGCCTTAGCTCTTACATGGAATTTAGAGACTTGAGTTGTTGCCATGAGTCCTACCAAAACATAACACTTTCTCCATTTTTCACCTCCCAAAAAGCATGGTCTTGTACCAGGCCTCTGTTTTTCCATGCTGTGTTCCAAATATTAGATCCTTGTATTTGGGCATTATGTCTCATAAGTTGGTTAGCTTGTACGGAGGGAGCGTATTTCTGCTTCCAGATTTGCGCCCATAAAGAATTTGGTTTTTTCAACCACCTCCACCACATTTTGGCTCCCATTACTTGATTGAGCTTCCCTGGATATTGGAGTCCCAGGCCTCCCATGATTTTTGGTGCGCAGATCTTGTCCCAACCTACTAGCACCCACTTCTTGTTAGGTTGAAGGCCTTGGCAGAGGAATTTTCACTGGAGGTTCCTTATAGATTTGATGATTTTCTTGGGGGCTGCTAAGGAAGTGAAAAGGTAGGTGGGTAGGGTTTGTAGGACCGACTTGAGTAGGACCAGCCTGGCTGGAATGTTTAGTGGTCTGAAGGTCCAATTGTTCATCCTGTTGGAGATGGAAAGAATGAGGTTGTCCCAGGAGATGGATCTTGTTGTTTTTCCTGTTAGAGGAATGCCTAGGTAGTTGGAAAGAAGGGATCTCTTGGGTATTCCTAGGATTTTGGAGATATGAAGTTGGACCACATCCAGAGTATTGAAGAAGAAGAGTTTGGATTTAGCTAGATTAAGCATCATTCCTGACGCTTCTGTGAAATCATAAATGATGGAGTTAAGCTTGATTGCATCTCTTGTCATTGGGGAGTTCATGAGTAGGGTGTCATCAACAAATTGATTGTGTGAGGGTGATGGTTGGATGTTGTGTAGAGGCAAGCCTTTGAGGGATCCTTCTAGGACCGTTGACTTAATGTAGCATCTCAGGCCTTCTGCCATGAGCACAAATAAAAAGGGTTATAGGGGGTCACCTTGTCTGATACCTCTAGATGGTGAGAATGGTCGAGATGGGACCCCATTGACTAGGATGGAAAAGAAGGCCGAGGAGGTAAGGTTTAAGATCCAGTTTACCCATTGCGGATCAAAACCAAATGAATTTAAGTTGGCCCAAAGGTATTGCCAACTGAATCTATCAAAAGCTTTTGAAAGATCAAGTTTTATCAACATACCTGGATTTTTTGTCGACTTGAGAGAATGGATGACCTCATGAGCTAGAATGACCCTGTCCATGATTTGTCTTCCCTCTACATATCCTGCTTGTTCCTTGGAAATGACGAAAGGCAGAATTGGCTTGAGGCGATTCGCAACCACCTTTGTAATGATTTTGTAAATAACATTGCATACATCAATAGGTATGAATTGTTTGGGATTTGTGACTCGTTCCTCTTTTCGAATTAGGGTGAGAAAGGTTGCGTTGAGGGTCGGGAGGACTTACCCTGAAGTTCGTGATTCCTCTACAGCCTCCCAAACCTTTTTCCTTACTATGTCCCAACAATGATGGCAGAAGTCAATGGTAAATCCATTTGAGCCTGGGGCCTTCCCTAGGGGCATAGCTTTTTCTACTTGGTCCACTTCCTCCTAAGTGATAGGTCTCATTAAAGTTGCATTCTGTTCAGGGGTCACCATAGAGGGTATGTGACGTGTTACTTGTCTGATGGTTGCATCTCTATCCTCCTTGGTTTCCGTTAGGAGGTCGTGGTAGTACGTATTAAGCTCTGCTTCTATTTGGGTATGTTTTCTGATTGGATTACCCTGGACATCCTCTAGATGAGTAATTATGTTAATGTGTCAGTGATGCACCATAGCCTTGTGGAAGAATTTTGTGTTCTTTTCCCCCTCTTTGAGCCATTGTACCCTAGACTTCTGTCTCCAGAAAATTTCCTCTTGCTTCCTTCTTTCTTCTAGTTGAGCTTGTAGCTTCTCTTCCTCTTTCATTAGTTCGACAGTTCGAGTTCTTGAAATGAAGGTTTTTTGTATCTCCATTAGATTGTTCTCTATTTCCTGCATGCTTTGGAATATGTTTCCAAAGGTGTTCTTGTTGCAGTGCTTTAGGGATTGATTGAAGTTCTTGAGATGTTGCTGGAATTTGTACATGCTTGTACCATGATCTATTTCTGCCTGAGCCCACCAAGATTTTGCAAGCTAATGGAAGTCTAGGTGTGCAAGCCAAGATTTCTCAAACCGAAAGGGTTTATATTTCGGTATTGCCTCTATTTCTAGGTGGAAAGGTATTGGCCAATGGTCCGATCTATCTTTAGGGAGAATGAGACTATCCATACAAAGGTCCTTTTCAATTAGTTCTTCATCCATAAAGAAGCGATCCAGACGACAAGCTACATGTTGGTTTCTTGACCTGCGGTTGGACCAAGTGAAAGTGCCATTGTTGTTTTCTATGTCTACTAACTTTAGATGTTCAATGAGGGTTTTGAACTTACCAGTGTCTTCTTCCAGCCTTTTGCTCCCACCTATTTTTTCCTCCAGCGACAGGATCATGCTGAAATCGCCTCCTATCATCCAGTTAGGTGTGGTCAACAATGATTTAATAAGAGCTAGCCTCTCCATAAATTTGTCTTTTCCCTCTTGAATTTGGGGTTCATAGACATTGGTAATGTTCCCCTCTTGATTCGAACCTATGACCTCAAAGTGGGTTGTTATTGTGCCTATTGTAGAAAAAGATCCACTTAGAGTAATGTTGCTCGAGTTCCATAATATAGCTAGACCTCCTGAGGCCCCTGAGGAGTCTGTTAGAACAAAATCACATCCTCTCCAGATGCGCTGAAAGATGGTTTCAGCTTCTGCCCCTGCACATTTCGTTTCTTGTAACATTGGAATATCTGGGTTTTCTACCTTGATGCAGTCTCAGAGGATCCTTTGTTTGGATCGTCCATTGAGTCCTCTAATGTTCCAAGTGATGATCTTCATCATAATGAGGGTGGTGTTGAGGGGAGGTATCCCTCTGAGAGATTATGAATCTGTCCTGAGTTGATCATAATATTGCCCACCTCCTTGATTAGTTGATGCACCATTTTGCGCCCCCTTCTTTTGTTCTCTCGTGGTATCTTTTTTTAGCCTGAACCTGAGTCTATGTCTATGCCTAAGTCATGGATCCTACTATTGAGTCGAGAAAAACTTTGTGTACCTTTCATAGTTTCTCTTCAGGAAGGGCTTGCAGATCCTTTTGGTTGAGGGCTTCCTCAAGTTTTTCTAGGTCAATTCCTGCTAGATCTTGATCGTCCATCTGCATTAAGATGTCACCGTCTCCATCTCCTATCTATTTTGGGTAGATTTCCCTATTTGGGACAGAGGAGGAAGGGGTTTGGTTCTTTCCTTGTCCTTGTTGTGGCTCTTTGTGTGGATCTTGGATTTCTTCATCTTCTGGCAGCTGGTTCAGTATCTCGTATGAGTTTTTGGTTGAGATCTTAGTCTTGGGGTCTGGCATCTACTTTCTTGGAGGGTTTTCCTTTCTTTTCTTGACAGTGGTGAAGCCATCTTTATGTGTGGTATTGTTGGCCTTGATATCTTGCTTATTCAGAGGGAATTCTCTGAATAGGTGGCCATGTTTGTGACATTTCCTACAGTGGAAAGGGATATGCTCGTAGTCCAGTGTTTAATGCCAGTCTTCATCCTAATATTCCAGAGTTAGCACATCTGGTAGAGCCTTAGATATATTCATGTAAACACATATTCGGGTGTATGAAGTGTATTTCCTTTTCTTTGTGGCTTCTAAAGTTTTGACATAGCGACCCACTGTATTTCCTATACCCATGAGAATATCTTCCAGCCAGAACTCCTGCGACAAGGAGTAGAGGCATATCCAGATTAGTGCCATCGTAAAATCCTCCTTGTCTGGGCTTAAGCATTCTGCCCAGAATGTTAGGAATAACCCTGCCGAGATGTAGAAGTATGGATCGTTCTCAAACATTTGATCTTGGTCTTCTGGGTTGTACAAAATGATTGTGAAGAATCCCATAGAGATGAGTTGAACCTCATAATCGCCTTTGGGGTTCCACCAGTGTTTTATCCATCTGTTAAGGTCCTGTTCAAATGGCCATAGTCCCAAAAATTTGCCAATGAGGGCATGCTCTCTCATGAATTGGGTATGTTCACCCACTCTTGTTGAGCTTATGAGGTATCTCGAGGGTTTGTCCATTTGTGGGATGCATTTGATAGGTTCCCACCCTCAAGGTGATTTTGGATGGGATGTACTGGCTTCCATCTCCATTTCCTTACTAATTCCTTATTCTGTGGAAAGGAGATGATCGCGCATCTGTGGTGGTGGCTCA
Source organism: Picea abies (assembly GCA_900067695.1). NCBI lineage: Eukaryota > Viridiplantae > Streptophyta > Pinopsida > Pinales > Pinaceae > Picea > Picea abies. The sequence continues at coordinate 10,098 of CBVK0100991760.1, forward strand.
AAAGAGGGTCGTTTTTCCCTTGTGCCTGATCAATCATTGGCCACAACATTGTTGTATGAGCGGGGTTTCCCCCCCTCTTCTATGTTCATCCTGACGGATCAGACCAAGAGATTGTTTATGCTCTCTCTTGGTAGGTTGTTTGCTGCAGAGTGTCTTGGTTCAGTCATGCAGCGAGTCACGCCGAGATTGAGACTAGGGCTTTCCAAAGCAAGAACCTCCCACCCAGGGATGATTTTAGGGGCTAAATTTCGCTCATGGGCTAATTTTCCATGGTTTTTCCAAAAATAGATTCGTTATTTTAAAAATGATTCGCCCAAATTCTATAGGATAAAATT
>CBVK0100991764.1:0-10755 GCA_900067695.1 Picea abies
AAATTAGTTTCCTAATTTTAAGAGGAAGTTGGGAGTCTCATGAGTTGGTTTGTGACTCTTCCTCATTTTATCAAAAGTGGTTTCCCAGTCTCAAGGGGAAGTTAAGGTTGGTTGATATGCTTTCTCATTTTTTTCCTTGAGTTGTTATTAGATCATAAAATTGTGAATTTTGTCTCCTTGAATTATGGAGAGAGGGAAACTATATCAATTCCTTATGTAAGAATTTTGGAGGGGAGGCATATTGAAGGCTCTTTTAGGCCCTTTTGAGAGAGCTTTGCATTGAGAGGAATGTAGTCCTTCTGGTGTTTGAATAAATGTCACTTATGTTAGAGCCTTAAGTTCTTTGTGTATGAGAAGGATTATCTGGGTTTCAACCCTGTAAGGAGCATGTACCACATTTTGGGAGAAGTTTTCATCCCTAGCTAAAGGAAGGACAATAAAGAGATTTGTATTCCAAGTGGATCTAGAGATGTAGCCTACAAAGTTTGGTGAAATCTGTTAACACATGGGTGTCAAATGATATGTGTGAGTTTTGATTGCATTCTCGCTTGATTAAGTAGAAATTTAATTACACATATGAACTTAATTACATAAATTTTCTCATGTTAATATGAAATTCTTAGAAATTATTTTCTCATGTTCACATGTAATTAATCATTAGTAAAAGGTCCTCATTGGAGGTTTTTTGTAGAGAAAGATCTCACAGAAATACTGGATCAACCAAGATCAAGGGGTCACCATAAACAACAATGTAGTAAAGGTTGGGATATGCATCACTCTTGGTGAAACCAAAGCTCATCAAGTATCCATAAATCTGGGAGTAACATGCTCTGGGTGCCTACTTGAGTCAATACAACACCTTCTTTAATCTGCAGACATATGATTATTTCTCATGTATCACAAAACCTTTAAGTTTCTCTATGTACATGCATTCCTCAATCACACCATTGAGGAACACAGTCTTTACATCCATCTGATGTAATTTCCAACCCATAACTAAAGAAATATAAATAATGGTCCTTATGGAAGTGTACCTGAAAACTGGAGCAAATGTCTCTTCATAATCCACTCCCTCTTTCTAGGAGAATCCTCTTGCCACAAACCTGGCTTTGTAATTTTTTATGCTACCATCTGTTGCATGATTGATTTTATAAATCCACTTGGAAGTTACTACTGACTTCCCTTCTGGTCTTGGAATGGCCTCCCATACATCATTCTTCATGATGGAATGATACTCCTCCATCATGGCATCTTTCCATACCTACTAGTCAACTGCTTTTTCATAACTAGAATGTTCTGAATCAATGATGTGGTTCATCAATGCCATATAAATTGAGAAACTTTTAGGTCTCTTGCTCTCCATGAAAGTACCATGGGGAGATGCATGTCCTTCTGCATCCTGTAAAGTATCACGAAGTCATGTTGGCCTTGTCCTGGTCATTGTAATGTCTCTAGGTAGATCCACTGGTCCTGCTGGCTCTTCTTGATGGTCTAAAGGATGATCAATTGGGATAGTTGGATGTATACCATCATACTTCAGAGCATCCTACTCCTCACTAACAATATCTATGTGAGATTCCCTAGATCTCATGAAAGCTATCTCTTCATTAAAGGTAACATCATGAATGACTTCGATATGACGTTGTCCTGGAATAGAGATTATGTAGGATTTTAAATTTTCGCTATATCCAACAAAGGTGCCCTCCTTTTCGTCGGGTTCTAGCTTCTTATTCTTCTACTTGGGTACATGAATGTATACTAGACAACCAAATATCCTCATATGGTTGACCTCTGGCTTCACTCCTATGAATGCCTCCTCAGGAGTCTTATCTTCCAATATTCGATGAGGATTTCTTTTCTGAATATAGACTGTTGTGTTCACTACTTCTTATGATAAGAACATGGGTATATTTTGATCATGAATCATTGCCTTGATTACCTTCACGATAGACCCTTTCTTCCTTTCCGCAACACCATTTTGTTGGGGATTGTAAGGAACTGTCAACTCCCTCTTGATCCCTTCTTTCTTGCAGAAATCACCAAAATCTTTGAAGTATATTCTCCTCCATCATTTGTTCTTAAAATATTAATCTTCTTCCCCGTCAAGTTCTCTACCTGAGCCTTGAACTCTTGGAAACTACTAAATAATTCATCCTTAGTCTTTATGAAGTAGATCCATGTCTTCCAAGAGAAATCATTAATGAATGTCACATAGTACACAAATCCTCCCAAAGATGATACTGTCATAGGTACACATACATCTGAATGCACTAGATCCAAGATTCCTTTGGATCTACTATCGTTGCTTGAATAACATCCCTTGGTATTCTTACCAAGAGTACATCCTCTTCAAATTCCTTAATGTTCTTCCTCGAGCTATGGAATACCTATAACCATCTTCCTTAATGCTGGTAAGGCCTTGTAGTGTAGGTGAAAAAACATTTGATTCCATAGCTCACATAAGTCGATGTTATCATGTATTAATGCTTGGGATAGACATCTTAATAGTTTGTATAATCCTCCCTCTCAAACACCATTCACTTTTGTTGTGTCAATGTTCAAATCCTTAGGCCATACAAGAAATTTTCCATCCACAAATGCAACTCTAAAGCCTTTATCCTCTAATTTTGAGATATAGAGTATGTTCTTTCTTAGTCCTGGTACAAACAAGACATCATTCATATGTAGAAAGTTTCTAGATTCTAGTTGGAATGATGTGGTTCCAATTCCTTTTACTACATACTTGGCATTGTCTCCAATTTCTACTTGTAATGATGATTTTTTCATTGTAAAACTTGTGGGAGAATTTCAGTAACCTTTCATGTGCCTAGAAGCACCACTGTCAACCAACCATGTATCACTACTATTTGTAATAGTGCATATAAGAGAATAGACAAGGGAACATTCTTTCTTTGTCTTCGTGGTAACTTGCCCAGAACAATAACAAGAACAAAAACAAGTGTCATCTATTCTGAAATTGGACACCATATTTTAATTTTGATTTTGACTAGATGTTTTGACTTTGACCAAAATCCAACCCTTGACTTGAATTTGACCAAAAGTCAACCTTTGACTTTGATCAAAATTCAATCTTGACATTTTGGCAATCTGGGAGCACCAATAAGTGCACTGGGTTAGGATGAGTTAGTCTATACAAGAATTATCCCCAACGCTTCAAGAAAAACACACAACTATTTTTAGATAAGATCTAGTTCCGTGACTATGCAATGATTGCGCAGTGACAATATTTCAACAAAGCTCTTATACTATGTTGAATTTTCTGATTCTCAGGTCTGACAGTTATTGTTTTATAATTTCAATGCAAAATTTCCTTTCATGCCACAATTATCATAGAAAAACTATACACTAAAAATCTCAACTATTACAATGCACCGAAAATAACAAGATCTAGAAATATTAACCATGCACAATACACAAGAACACAATAATTTATCCTGGGAAACCCAACCTTGGGAGAAAACCCAACAATATTTCTTATATAAGAATCAATTCAAGAGTTTACAATTTTATCACCATCAAAATAGACCAAGGGATATCAAAGAGTCACCTCCCAAGCCTAGCACAACTATCAAGAGGTAGCACACAAGATAGAATACCAACAACTTCAAGTTGCAATGAATTTTACCCCAAATAAGACCTCCTTGAAATTTGTGTCTTCTTTCTTAAGTGAGAGATGAGTGAGTGAGTGTATTAAATGAAATGAAATGAACCTTTATTTATATTTTTCAATTCACCTGCCTTTTTTCATGTGGGGCTGACTTCTCTTCCCGAGTCTTCAATTTTACTTTATTGTTTTTTGTATTTTACTTGTGGAGGTTAACTTCTCTTCTTGGGTCTTCAATTTCTTGTTGGGGATTCTTTAATGGTTAGATGGGCATTATCTTGTCTTATTGACACTTCTTATTTTCTAGAAAGGTTTTCCTTGATCCTGGTTGATGTAATCTTCTCTGGCATGCACCTAGTTGATGTGTTGATTTCCCACATAGCACCTCAAGTCTTTATTAGTCCTTGTCAAGTCACATGATCAAGGATAGAGACTACACCTGGTCCATTCTCCTTAGCCAAGTCATATGGCCATCTGAGGAGAATGTATGCTTGATGCTAATACATGGAGAACATCAACGCCCTGAGCCATTCTCATTAGCCAAGTCACAAGGCCATATGAGGAGAATGTCTGCCCGATGCATATGTGCCTCGAGTCTTTGTCGGTACTTGTCAAGTCACATGATTAAGGATAAAGAACATGCATGGCCCATTCTCCTTAGCCAAGTCACATTGCCAATCCGAGGAAAATGTCTACCCAATGCTGCCCAAAACATCAACATTTGGTTCCATTTACCTTTTCCCTAGATCCATAACCCCACATTTCACATTTCCATGTTCTCCATAATGACTTACCTATTTCCATAACCTGCAAAATCGACCTTTTGGTACTTAGAATATTTCATCAATGCGGATGTGGGAGTCCCTTGTATCTCTCCTTTTGTTCCCCATACCTCGCAATCCCACATCTTGCATTTTTGCATTCACCATAATACACTTTCCATCCCTCACTTTCCACCTCCATATTTAACCATTTTTCATATTCCTTGATACAATATCACTATTCCCGATGACATTTATTTCCCACCGCCACATCAACCGCCACTTGTGTGAATCTAATAACATTATTAAGTGGTGTGACTTTCGTAAAAGATTTTCCATAAACCCAAAATCAGATCGTGCAGTTTGGCGACTTTGAACTAAGAGCTAAAGTAGTTGATAATCAAGGAAATACATGGTAAAAGTAAATAAAGAATTAAATTCCCTGTTGTAAAAGACTATATTGATAGGAGCGCCACCTATTCATAAAAAAGGAAGTCTGCACAAAGACATGTCAAGTAAAAGGAAGGAATTATATTGTGGTGACACTGCCAACACCCTCGTATGGGAAGACCACCAATTTTAGTGGTCGCACACATATAAATGGTAATTATCTCTCCCATCTAAGGAAATAGAATTAAACAAAGTTTGGAGCTCAGGTGTTTCATTGGTTGGGTGCGTACCAGAGGTAGTTGATTTTAAATAGTTGGTCCTTTGGTGTGCCGACAAGTTATATATAGAGAGAAGAAACATCCAAATACAAGGAAAACTGTCGATTTCTTTGGCCCCTTCAGTGTTTATAAGGGTGCTATAACTTCCTGACCCCACTTTGATATTCAAGAATATCGAGGTAGATGAGTTTCTTAAAGTACACGACGAAGGAACAAAGATTCTTGAAAGTTTCCTCACAATCCTAAGGAGCGACATCAATTCTATTTAGGTTGAGGTATTCTCTTTAAAGTACCCGTATAAATAATTTGTCAGGCTATTCGTCAGAATAATTGGACAGGAGTACACGACCTTAGTTCTCAAATATATTGTACATATTCTCCATTATTCAATTTATGAAAATGCAATAATGGACAAGGATCACATTATCTCAAATGAGATTTTGTTTCAGTTGAGGAGCCTTAGAAAAACCAAGAAACTCTATATGATTTCATATTTATTTTTTGTCATATATTTTAGGAATTTTCCAAAGAGAGAAATGTTTACTTCAAGAAAGAACCAGTTTCCTTCTACTACCCAATGTTACGGAGGCACAAGGCCCCATATAATTTCTATGAAGTGCAAAAAGGTTTTTTGTCTTCTTTCAAGAAGACGATTCATGGTTCTGCTACATCTAGAATATCATTGGAAGCTACATCCTTTCTATTCAAGAAAGGAGTTTTTGAAGCTTTGGAAGAGTTTAATTTTATGATACTTTATGGATTCCAGGGGAAACCATTTTTATTACCATTTTATGTTTATGACATAATTTTCATCGTTGAAGTGTGTAGAAAATAAAGATATTGGGCACATTTATTCAATGAGAAAAGGAAAAATCCATTTATCCTGCTACCATGGAAATTTGGAGAGATGTCTGTGAAGCACATCTTTCATTTAGATGAATATACAATTCAATTTGACCAGCTCAGTTTAAAGGAATCCTAGGCCATTCAGGGTTTTGATCCAAAATATTTTTTTTCAACACACATATCTTTAATTGGGTATGCTTCATATTTTAGTAAGTCTATGCAATTTGAAGAAGGAGGGGGAGATAAACAAAATCTTCCTAGAGCATCCGTTGAAAACACCCTATATGATTTTGAGGAATTGGCTAGCACAAATGAGTACTACAAACAACATGGTATAAAAACAACAAACAAAAACCCAAATTCACCTAATGCATCGCATAAAAGTACCTCAACAAAGACCAAACCACGAAGTAGTGGTAAGGAACAAAGAAGGTCTTCCACTGGAAAATTAGATGATGGTGGAGACAATGACCCTACCAAGAATACAATTGAAAAACCTCACACTGTTCATACCTCTATTAAATAAAAAGAGAAGTGGAAAAAGAGGGACATGAATTACCTGAAAATGAAGGGAGTCCCAAAGATATGGAAGTTGACGACGTAATAAAAGATCCCACCTAGGCAGAACAAAGGATGATTGAAACCAAGGTTATTTATAAGGAATTGGATTCTCAAGAGCCAGGGATATTTGAAGAAGGGTATGTCACTTTGCATCATGCGACCTACCATAAAAATTCCAATTGTTATTTGAAAAGGTGAACTTGAGAAATAATTTTTTTTAAGAGAAGTGGAAACCAGAGATCAATTTTCATGGGGTTCCACCCTAAAAAATCACATAATTTCATCATGCAACTGGAGAAGACTTGAAAGAGTCTATTTATGATATAGAAAAATAAAATTTGATCTTAAAAGAAAGAATAAAGGAATTAGAAAGATCTATGCTTCCAAAACCTTTATTAACCAATCCCATCACTGCTATACAACCAATTTGAAGTTGTGAAGATGTACCAGAAACCAGTTCCAGGTTGAAAGGTTCATCGAGTTTACTAATGGCTGTAAGAAAATACATTGGAGATAGTATTAAGAAAATAATATCCTTAATTCTTGAGATATGGGAATTAACAACAAGCTCAACTACTTTCTCAACAAGGGTTTTTCATTTCAAAGAGTATCTCCAAAAAGATTTGGAAAAAGGATGAAGGATTCTACAAGAAACCAGTGGGTACATTTGCAACAAACGTTTCAAGTTTAAGTGAGCTGCATAAAAGAGATCAAAACCTTCCTTCTAAGACTTGCATGAAAAAAAACAATTCTTGTTGGTTAAGGAGAATTAAATGATTAAGGGAATTGATGTCTAAATGTGATGTCATTAACATTAAAAGAGGTGATGTATTATTAAAACTTGTTGATTTGACTAAGGAATTAGAGGGTTCACATTTAATTATGGATACAATACTTTTATCAAGGGAGAAATTACAAGAAAAAATGGAATCCTTTAAAGTTGTCTGGGCCAGTGAATTTAGTGATTCAATTGATTTATTTGAAGAGGAAGTAGAAATATGGTTAGTTCGATATGTAAAAAAGAATGAAGACATTGAGGACACACTCCATCATTCGAGCCTTGATTTAAGAGAACTAGAAAATGAGTTATTTGAAACCAACACAAAACATGAGATAATAGTTTCTCAAGTGAGAGAGTACATTGAACAATGGTTAATGGAGGTCTTGGTTAAAATAACCAAAACATATCAACAAGAAGTCAGTAATTTAGTTATGCTACGTCCAACACAACAACGACCTACAAAATACAACACAACAAGTAGATAAGGGTTTTGAACTTCTATCATAGTAAGTTGAGCAGTCACCTTGTTTTTTGTTTCACTACCTTTTCTTCCTCAGTCAATAGTCACTTTTCCTTTTCTTTTCTTTTTCAAAATTTGTGAAAACCAAAGGCCAGCCCCTAACTACTTTATTTTTGTCTTCCAGGTCTCTGTTTTATTTCATGGTTCGTGGGAGTCCAATCCCATTCTTCTTTGAAGGGAAAATGAAGTTTACTTTTTATTGAACTCTCACACATTATTATGTATTTTCACAAAGACATTTATTATATTTTGATGTTCCCAAAGAACTAGTCAGGACATAACATTAATGGTTTCTCATAATTTGATTTCTAAGCATGAGATTTCAAATGTGTGTTTATCAATTTTTTTTTTGGATCTTAATGGAATGATCATTTAAATTTCTCTTCCATATGTGATCCTTATTTTCCTTCCTTGTGCTGAATAATGCGTCTTACTTTGATGAATGCTATGTTGGAAATGGCATCCTATGTGTATACTCTTTTGGTTCATAATCTTGTATTATAGTGTGGATATTTACTTTTTGCGAGATACCTGGTCCTTTCTCAGGTACTTCTTGCATGTGAATATTTATTTCAAGAATAAGCGTGGTCCTTTCTCATGCATATTTTATGTTCTTTCACATTGTTAATAAATAAAGGAGTATCACCTCTTTAAAAATGCAAGGGGATTTATCATCGTGATGTTATCTTAAAGATCATAAGACAATATTTTAGATCAACATGTCTCGTAGTTCATACGAGGCCTTCTATTTGTATTGTTTATGCAACTTCGATAGACTATCTAGTAGAAGGGTCAACATGAGCATTCTCCTTATTTTTACTAGAAGCATGTGGAACCTATTTTTCTTCCCCACTAGAAGATTCAAACTTTGTTTAGGGAAGTCTTCATTTTTTCTTGCAATACTTGGGAGGGGGGTGATGGTCAAGCATGGGGTCCTTGCAAATACCAATCTTTGAATTTTCTTTTGTGATGACTGTTAGAAATAGGACCACAAAGAAATAATAATAAAAACAAATCAAAATGAATGCAAAAATAAAACACAGAAGAACATAATACAAGAGAGACATCAATATACATGGTTCACTTGATATGGGCTACATCCATCGAGAAACAACAAGTCCTTCCTTTATTTTTTCCAACAAAATCAAGGGATAAAACCTGCAACACATCCGTTGCAACCTCCTCTTCAGTCTCTCACAATATCCTCTCTCAAACACACTACAATCTCTCACATACCCATTTGCAATGCAATGCCCTCTTTTAAAACAGGTTTTCTTCTAGGGGAAAAAAGGTACCAGCATAACCTCTACTCTTAGATCTATGACCTAATAATGAAAGGTCCAGATGGCATATGTAATTAAAATATAATATATAGGATCCTGCAACATCCAAAAATCCCCAATCCATTGACATATATTAGATTACAACTTTAATTCCTTAATGGAATTAGAAAACCATGGGCTAAAAGATCGTGTGCCAAAATCACCCAAAACAAATGAAAAAAAAACACCCCAAAAGTTTTTCTTAGGGTTTTTTTTTTGCATAAAAAGAATATAAAAAAAAAACCCGACCAAGTTTTGGAATCCAAATGTGGCTGAAACAAGATCTCTGAATCAGGAAGATAATAAGGCTCCATAACCAACACAAAATATTTTAGGTTTATAAGGTTGATTAGTTTGACCTTTGTTTGCATTCAATTTTTTGAGTTTACAATAGTCATCTGTGTTATGGGTGCCTCATTTATGGTAACTGCACCACATGTCAGTTTCTAAGGTAATGGAATTAGGTTTCTTTATTTATTTGGTGTGAAAGATAGTTGGAGTCTAGGTTTTATGTGGGGTTACTTATATCAACCCATCTCCCATTGCATTTATGTTGGATACTTGGGTCTTAGGTTTCTTAGGTTTGCTTTCTCCCACAACAACCTATTGAGCACTCAACACACCCTAAAAATTCTATGTCAAATTAGCACTCAACACACCCTAAAAATTCTATGTCAAATTTTACTTTTTGGGTAGCACTTGATCTTTTTGCACTGTTTGGTTTGTATTCATTGTAAAAAATGTTGTGTTTTCTTATCATCTTGACTCTCATTAAGTATTTTAAAGTTTTCTTGAATCTATGAAAACCCACGAATTAAAAGGCTTAACTTTTCAATAAGAATCAACAGCTAAAAAACGTTTCACCCGATGCGTCCAAATTTGACAGCGGAAAGAATTAAAAGATGAAAGAAAAACACTCGAGAAAACTGCAGTCTTCTAGCGTCGATATTCATCGGCATTGGAAAAAGGAAGATTTATTTCATGGAAATAATTACACAAGGATATCACCGATATCCAATTCCCGAAGCATTTCGACATCGACGAGTTTTGAGAAAGTAAGTCCGTACAAAACGTAATAGTTTTTTCTCGATCGCCGACCCTCGATATCTTTTCGGCATCGACAACCCTAGATTTATTTTAACACGCGCTCTTGTTGAAAAACCTCGAATCTGATTTATGTACATGATCAAACCTCCTCTCCTCATATACCATATGTATTTTCTAGAGTGGATAAACATACGATCTAGTTTTCCTTCGAGTCGTTATCAGTTCCCGAGGCCCAAGTCGCACCCCGAGTCAGTTTGTCCACGTTAGTGTTGTACGACAAAATAAATTGTCAGCATAAGTCCTTAACAAGAGTATACCAATGAAAACATTCACCATGTATCGCTGATCCCCAATCTGCCCACTAAGAAAGTGACACAATGGGACGTTTTAACACTAAGGTACATTTAGATTCAAAGCATTTAAAGAAATAATTATTTCCAAATATTGCATTAGTTATTACTTCGTGTGTAGATCAAATAAGTTGTTTGAAATTACAAATAGAGCGCACCACCCTCCGCGCCTCCACTGTCAACCCATGATGAATTGAATTGCAGAGATTCGACGATATATTTCATTTGATTTTTACTCATAACCCGAGTTAATTGGTTGATACGACACAATGGT
>CBVK0100991774.1:0-12638 GCA_900067695.1 Picea abies
AACTCCCTCATGCAAGTTTAATGGCACACTCACTGAGTAATGGTAGGGGGATGACGAAAGGTATGGGAGGAGGCTGTGCGGTCTTATCAACCCCTCGGATAATACTCCATCTTGACCATGACATTCACAATTATGTTTCTTCATTTTGTTTGTTTGCTCTGCTCAGTGATCTGGCTCCGGTCCTCTCAAATTTATCTGGCCTCATTCTCATATTTCTCTGGACTCCAGGCTTTGTCATGCCACGCAAGAGAGGGAAACCTAGGAGGGGACCCTCCTGGTACTTCTATGTTGCAAGGAAGAGACACCTACACAAATTGGAGAGGGCTTCCTTGATAGCTCGGACATAACAAATAAAGAAGTCGACTATGCCTCCAATGGCCTTCATGGAGGAGGAAATCCTCGAGGAACCAATTCATGTTCCACCAGAATCCGTCCTCTACACGGTCTAAGATTCCCAGGATAGACCCAACACCAGTATTGCAACAATGGATACAACGATTGCATGGGAGGATCCACTTGCATCATCCAGGAGGAAATTCCCATGACAGACTGCCTAGTCGGGCCCCCATTGCTCAAACCAAAAGCATAATGTAACCAGAGACCACCCATCCTCTTGACTCTAGAGAAATTGGAGTTCATATTTGATATGAGGGGCTATATGGTGAAGTAGCTCCATCGACACACCCTTTTTAGCAACATAATTGACATGTTGTTTGATGCCTTCTCAAACGCGCTAGACAAATAGAGGTGCTTGACCTGCACACAACCCTTTGCACTCATACCCAGTGACAACACTCCTTATGGCGGCTCTCCAAATGGAAGGTTCCACTATTCAAACATCCCTTCTAATGTTTACGGCTCTCCAAATGGAAGGTTCCACTATTCAAACATCCCTTCTAATGTTTAAAGTTTCTCAGCTCTTTGTGCCTCACTTGCATGAAAATGGGGTTTTTTCTTGTCTTCCTGCTTAGGTTTTCTACTTAGTTTGAATTATCAATTTTTGAATACATGTCCAGACAAAACTGTGAATACCATCAGCTGCCACTTGCCACTTACTCTAGTTTCCAACTATATGGCGGGGCAAATGGTGGTTAGTATTTTTAACCATAAGCATAAAAGGATGCCCCCTATTTCAATTTCCACTAGTTTGGAGAAACAAGTGACAAGCCTATGAAACATTTCATTTTTATATAATAACAAATGATTAATCAAGATTTTTATTTAAAAAAAATAAAATAATATAATATATAACTTTACTCTCTTTCATAATTTAATTATTGTTCAATACCTTCTTCTTTATAAAAATCATAATGTTTTTGTACTTTCATTTCCATATATTTAAATATAAAAATGACACTATCAAAAACAAAAAAAATCTTATTCTTTTTATTTGTTTATTAAACTTTATTATTTTAGGAAACTATAAACAACATAATCATTTTCATCCATATTTAACTTTTTTATTAGGAAATTGATATGATATTACAATTTTTATATTGATATTTACTTATTTTTAAATTAATATTTAATTTTTTATAATTTTTATTTAACTTTTTAAAAGACTTTCAAAATTCTATAACAAATAATCCAATAATATTTTTATTACTACAAATTTAAATAATAATTTTGTATTTTGTCCTTTGTATGGAAATTTGAAATGTTATTTTCATGCTTGTTTAACTGTTGTAATAATTTTTCATGTTCAAATAGTTCTTGGATGCACGCTTGTGATGTCCACTGTGTCACTACGTTCAAATGGCTATGAGATGCACGCCTATGCTTCTCATAACTAGATTAATAATGCACTTCCATTATAGTGACGTAGTATGCATCTCATATGACATAGAATGTTATAATATAATGAAAAATTGTCCATATATAAAGTTATAAAACTATAATGTTAGTTTTTTTTACCCAAATTATTTGGCTTGTTATTGAAGTTTAAGTTAAATTATTTGGCTTTATTTTTGAAAAACAAATTAATCAAATATTTAAAAACACTAATAAAAGAACGAAAGGATAAGAAGCGTTCATGAAATATCAATCTGTTATAGGTGGTTACTTTAGAACTCTTAGAGTTATTATTGAGGATTTCAGAAACGAAATATAAACAAAATAGAAGATTTTTTTTTTTTTTTCTTTCTTTCATTTTAGAAATGTCTTTGACATTGTGTTTAGAGATAAGTTATGGAAGCATTAGAGGAAATTGGTATCTCTCTTAATCTTTGTAGTGTTGTGATTAAGCTTTACAAAAATGTTATTGTATGCATTGTAATAATGAGTAGTTAATGGACATTCATAGTAATATTAGTGTTAATCAAGGTTGTTTCCTTTCTCCCACCCTTGTTGATGTCTATATTGATAAACTTGAGCAATGTTTAGAAGAGGATGGATGAATTTGTATTAACATGGAAAAACTCATTTCTATCCTTCTATTAGCATTGATGATATTGTTCTTTTTGCAAAAACTATTAAAGATCTTCACAAGAACCTCAAAGTTCTCCAAAATTATGCAAAAATTATGAGCTTGCCGTTAATATTGATGTAATGCACTTAACCCCGTGAAATTTAGAGAAATAGCATTCTAGAATGTAATAGAATACTAGTGCAAAACAAAAGAACACAAGAGAAAATAGATTAACCCTAAGAAACATCTCTTGTATCAATGATATAAAAAAATAGAGAGCTATGTTCACTTGTCTCTTCAAGGAGGAAACCTCCTAGAGTAGAGCTCCAAGTACAATAACAATTCTTGACAAAACATGAAATAACCTTCTACTCAATATATATCTATCATCATAGAATATTAACTATGTGTGGTCCCACTTATAATGAGGGTTGACTAAATAATTTGGGACTTATTAATATAAATAGAACCCTTTTACAATAAGTGACTCTTAACTATTTAGTGGGCCTTATTAAATCAAGGTTGCCTCATACATCAATAAAGTATCCTATGTAAGGGAGTCAAGGTAGGACCCTAACATGCCCCCCCGCCTTCAAAAACAACATTGTCCTCAAGGATGAAGGTGAGAAAATTGTTGTATAATCATTGTCAGTTCTCATGTGGCATCTTCTTGTTGCATATATTTCAACAGGATGAGTACTTCCCATATCATGTGCTAGCGCAATTGATCCTCTTTGATATCCAATATTTCTTTTGGTTGAATCCTGTTGGAACATGAACATACCCAGGGTTCAACGCTTCAACATCGTACAAACAAAACCCTAACTATCATCCCTTTTGGCAACACTTGCGAAGCAGGCGAAGTCTCACCCGAGGTAGAGGTAGGGGGGGTTACAGGACTCAGGTGTCTGTAACCAAGATGGGAGACAAATCTGTGATAGCAACACTTCACAGAGTATTTTATTAACACTACAAGATGATATTCATTAACTTATTAGCTTTACTAACATCGCAGAACAAAACCCTAAGATAGATCGACGCAGTAACAATAAAGATTAAGTACTTCAACCACTTACCACATAGAAATAAGTTAGATATAACATTCATTCATAAAGAACAAGTAAAGCACTAAGAAACATCAAATCTATCCATCATACGTAATAAGAAAAGCACTAAGAAGATAAATGACAAACACAACATAGCACAAAGCACACCAAAGACACGAAGATAAATGACAAACACAACATAGCACAAAGCACACCAAAGACACAAGATATACGTGGTTCACCCCAGTGTGGGGCTACGCCCACCAACTGCTTCATCTTACTTATTATTCTTCAATATCTTACATTCATCTGCTCATGTGCACTAAGCCATAAAGGACAAGAGATCTGCGCACTGAGCACGAGATCCTCCTTCCCAAAATTAGGTCAAGGCACAGAGCCAACTCCTTTATCGAGCACAAAGACTTACATACACATTATGTTGCAAAAAACAAATTGGAACTACTTGCACTTAGCTACTTAGAATTCGCTCTCTAAGTCTCTCACATTACCTTCTTCTTTCTACCTTACAATCTTACTTATTTATACTTCCATCCGTTCCCTGTAGATTCTTGTAGTTTTTCTAACTTGCATTTCTTTTTACTGAGCTTCCTTGCCTTCTTTCCTATGATCTGAGTTTCTCTAACAGTTTCTAGGATCCTCTTCCCATTCTTATTCTTATCTTCTCTTAGCGTAGTAACTTCGCACTGTTGATGTGCTCTCGAAGGGTTCGAAGTTAATATCCCTTCTCTTACTACTTCTTGGGTGGGTATACTTATTAATTGCATGGATAGGTCCTTCAAACCTTCTTGCGTTCTTTCAACTTCGACAAGCAATTCTCCTGATTTATGTTTCTTCGACTTATCTTCTCGTTCTTCTATTAATCGGTCTATTTTTCTAGCTATGAAATCCGTTAGATCTTGCTTTTTATTTTCTATAGCTTCTTCCTCTTCTTTCCTTCTAATCTGATCTTCCTTAATCTAATTCTTTCTTAAAAAAAGTGGGAAAGGGGCATTGTTCTCAACAAACTTAATGACTTCAAATTCCTCTTTAGTCGATGTTTCAAGGACAACGATAGGTACTTTAGTAACTCTTCCACATAGGGTTATCATCTTACCTTTAACCCATTGGAAGCCTCTCATCAAGGAAGATTTGTTCATTCACCCCTGCCCGAAAGGTTTCTTCATTGTTGAGTTTGATCTTGCATCAGATCGAGATCTGATCCTTGACTCTTGCCCTTGGTTTTAGGGAAACCCAGGTTTGTGTATGATGCCATGGACTCCTCACTTCAATCCTCTGACTATTGATCTTTCTTCCGCTCCAGTTTGGGACAGACTTCTAAATCTTCCCTTGCATATTTGGGGTGAAACTTCTCTTAGAGATATTGGATCAACATTAGGAAAGTTTCATTTTGCAAGTAAAGAAACAATAATTCATAGCATCATCTCATATGCCAGAATTTGTGTGGAAATGGATTTTAGCAAAGGGTTTCCAACATAAATTATTTTGGGCTGCAAAAACTACTCCTGGACCCAAAAAATAGACTATGAAAGAATCTCCCTGCAATGCAGGGCTTGTTTTGAAACATGGCACATAACAATTCAATGCACTAAGGGAAATAGGAATGCAGGGAAGCATCAACGTAAATCAACCTGGTGGGATGGATCCAATGAATATCATCAACTAATTATTAAAAACATTCGAAAATATTCTCCATACCCAAATTCTTTGAGCCATGATTCCAAAGGCATGTTTACTCAGGAGACACCTCTGAATCATTCAAATATTGTCTCTCAATCAAAGAGTAAAGCTTCAATTTCTCTTGATCCGGGAATAGAAATCTTTAAGGATTCAGATACTCTTGATATGAGAATAGAAAGCAAGGTTCTCCCCAAATCCCCACCTCTTTCAAGTTGGGCAGATGAGGCCGATAAAGATGAAGCAACATTGACAACACCAAAGAAAACAAGTTCTCCAGATCAGGAAAATATGGGGATAGTTGAATCAACAACAACATCACCACCTATCAAAGAAGTTTGGACAATAGTTGGGAAGAAGAAAAAGACATCACCAGTAACACAACCAATGATGACTAGAAGTCGATCCCGGAATACAAAATAATCATGTGTTTCTTTTGTCAATTATTAGGCCATCAATTTGTCCAAATTTATTCATGTAAGGATTTATGGAATGCAATATTTTTGGATCACTGAGAACATAGGAAAGTGAACTTGGAATTAGGTACGATAAATCCGAATATTAAACTTAGGATATTTTCTCTATGTACTTATTTCCGGCAAGGCCATTGATCTTTTATAAATACAATATTAACCATTTCTGTTAAAAAAAAAGCAACCTCTGTCCCAATAGTTAATCCATCATAACATATAGTATCGCATTTTAAAATTTTGCTAATCAAGTTCCTTGTAGGAATCGATGTCTTGACAGAGAGATATTCAAATTTATTAGTTTTATGAGATGCTAAGAAAAAAAAAATCAGAGGTACTGTTGGCGTGAGATTTTTTCCTATTTCCTCACCTTTGCTAACCACCCATCTACCTCCCACCCATCATTGTTGTTAATGGAAAATGAGGTGGTGTTAACTTGTTGGGTTAGGTGTAAACCCCCCGAAGTTTTCTCTTCACTAGAAGTGTTATTTACCTTGACAATAAATTATGTTTTCGAAATTCTTGGGTTTTAACGTCACAACCAGCCTTCATGTAGATCTTAACGATTTTCAGATCTGCCTTCATCAAGAATCCTTGAATCACCCTTCCTCTATTAGAATCTGTGCTATCGATTTATCTTACCACACAGTTGCCAAATTCTTAGACATTATTCGATGTCTAGGTACATTGGAATTGATTAAATATTAATAGTATACAAATTTATTCAATTAAGTTGAATAATGATGATGTTTTATACATAGTAAAGAATAGATATAATAATTCAAAGACTTATAAGTCTATTAAATTTAAATGAATCTTAATTAATATAACTTCTAGATGCATTATATTTATGAATATATATTTACATAATTATAGCAAAAATTATTGAAAACTTGTATGAGGAGAAAGGAAAATCCTTGGGAATATTGATCAACCTTGTATAATTCAGGATCAACTTTAACGCACCTTAAGAACAAAGTTATTAAGGTTTTTATAGACTCTTAGATTTAGTTTTAGAATATCACTTATTCTTATTGAATAAATTGATAATTTGAATGCAAAAGTTATGAATTAAGTAACTACCTAGTTGTTAAAGAGACATAATATGATTAAACCATGTCTATCGGAATTTATGATATTTTTCATTTACCATCGTCATATGGAATGTTGAATTGATTATAAGAATTATGAGACTTTAATGATCGATATAGATAAGAATAGGTATTATTAATCAATGGAGTATTGCATAGCACTTGGTATATTATAGTATCGCATAAGTTAATTGATAGTAAATGAAGGAATTATGTAGTTTAATTGTCTTTTATTGCACCAATTAAAAACTTTTTACATTTTGCATAGTGATAAGTAGTTCTCGTTTTATTGAAAAGTTAGTTCCTATGCATGGTCAGAATATTCATAGTTATCTTACTATTGGTTTCAGTAATAATTTATTATAGATTTGGCCTATGGGAATAGACTTAGTAAATACTTGACAATTGAATAATAACTTTATTATGATTTTGATATTGTTTAAATATATAGTGAAGTTGATTTTGATTAAGAGTATTGACGTTTGTTATCTTTGTATATTTACATCTTGATTCATAACTAGTATGAATTGGGCTTTAGATATCTTCATGTTCCTTAGAACAACTGCTAGTCTCGAGACCTTGTTGGCATAGGGGCAAACCCAGGGTTCAATGCTTCAACAATGCACCAACAAAACCCTAACTACCGACCCTTTGGGCAACACTTGCGAAGAAGGAGAAGTATCACTGGAGGTAGAAGCAGGGGGGGTTACAGGACTTAGGTGTCTGTAACCAAGATGGGACAAATATGTGATAACAACACTTTGCATAACATTATATTGACACTTACAATATGATATTCATTAACTCATTAGCTTCATTAACATCACAGAAAAAAACCCTAAGATGGATTGGCGCAGTAACAGTAAAGATTAAGTACTTCAACCACTTAGCACACAACAATGAGTTAGATCTAGCATTCATTCACCAACAAAACCCTAACTATCGGCCCTTTCGACAACACCTGTGAAGTAGGCGAAGTCTCACCCGAGGTAGAGGCAGGGGGGGTTACAGGACTCAGGTGTTTGAAACCAAGATGGGACATAGATATGTGATTATAACACTTTGCAAAGTAATTTAATAACACTTAGAAGATGATACACACTAGTTCATTATATTTTATTAACATTGTAGAACAAAGCCCAAGATAGATCGACGCAGTAACAATAAAGATTAAGCACTTCAACCACTTAGCACACAACACCGAGTTAGATCTAGCATTCATTCATAAAACAAAAGTAAAGCACTAAGAAACATCTGATCTATCCATCATACATAATAACAAAGCACTTAGCAAATAAAATACAAACACAACAGACACAAGATATACATGGTTCACCCTAGTGTGGGGCTACGTCCACCAACTGCTTCTTCTTCTCTATTATTCTTCAATCTCTTACATTCATCCGCTCTTGTGCACTAAGCCACAGAGCCAAGATTTGTAGAGGACAAGAGATCTGCGCACTGAGCACCAGATACTCCTTCCCAAAATTAGGCCAAGGCCTAGAGCCAACT
The DNA here is from genome assembly GCA_900067695.1 of Picea abies. Classification (NCBI taxonomy): domain Eukaryota; kingdom Viridiplantae; phylum Streptophyta; class Pinopsida; order Pinales; family Pinaceae; genus Picea; species Picea abies. The sequence goes on from CBVK0100991774.1 coordinate 8,222, forward strand.
CCTTTATCGAGCACAAAGCCTTACATACACATTTTGTTGCACAAAGAAACTCAGAACTACTTGCACTTAGCTACTTAGACTTCGCTCTCTAAGTCTCTCACATCACCTTCTTCTTTCTACCTTACAATCTTACTTATTTATACTTTTACAATAAGGAATAATCATGGGTAAACCCATGGGCCAACATCCCATAACCCATTACAAAAACCCTAAGGAACCCCTTGTTGGGTCCACAAAGCCCACAAAACAAGTGAGATCCATGATCTCATCTCTTCCTAGGCGCACCTTCCTCGATCATTGCATCGAAGTCCAAAAAGTGGTCAATCCTGACCAAGATTTCCTCAAAAGTTGGTTGAGGGCCAACAAAGACAAATGTAACCTTCTTCCTTAAGTTCTAGTATGTTGGCCTACACTTTGCAATTCAATCCCATGATCTTCTTCAAACAAGACACATGAAATACTGGAGGAGTCTTGGAGTGTGTTCGAAGAGTCATCTTGTATGACACCTATCCAATGCATTGTATGATCTTATAGGGACCATAGAAATTGGGAGCTAGCTTCCGAGTGATTTCTATTTATAAGATTTTAGATGAAGAAACACTTGATCCCTTTTAGAATAAAAACATTCAAATCTGTGTTGATCAACTTGTTGTTTCATTCAATTTTGTGTCATAACCAAGTTTTCTTTGAGGGTATGGATAATGGATTCTATAGTGTGAAGCATTTTATATACTACATGAAACTTGGAGGTGCATGATACATAAGATGCCATTGATAGAGGGTTTTGGCCATAAAAAGATCCATATGGTGTCATTTTGGTATCTCCATGATAAATGGTATTGTACCACCATTCTGCAAGGGGAAGCCATTGTGTCCATTGACACATCTTTTTAGAAGAAAAGCATCTGAAATATGTTCGTAGGCACTTCTTGACCACTTCTATTTGGCCATCAGTTTGGGGATGATATAAAGTGCTCATATTCAGTGGTGTACCTTGAAGTCTAAATAGATCCTACCAAAAATTGATGGTGAATGTGGGGTCATGATCCGAGAAAATGGAAGTGGGCATTACATGTATCTTAAATATTTGATCCATGAAGATATATGAAACTAAGGAAAGAGTGAAGGGATGATATAGGGAAAACAATGAGCATCGTTTGAGAAATGTTCAACAACCACCATGATGACTAATTTGTTACATGCTTGGGGGTCCCATAATTAAATCCATTGAGATATTGTTCCAGATCTAAGTTGGTATTGGGAGTGGTTGCAATGCCCCTAGCATCGTCGTCGTCTCACCCTTGTTTCTTTGAAAAGGGTCATAAGATTCTTTGAAACATTAGATATTTGTTTTCATTCCTTTCTAGAAGAATGATCTCTTAGTTATTTCATAGGTTTTATGAAATCCAGAGTGACCTACTATCAGTAATGAATGTAGCTCCTCTAAGACTCATTTTTTTAAGACCAAATATTTTTCCAAAACAACATGCACTTTAAACCACAATATGTCTTGTTTCTATGTATAACCTTTATGTGGGTTGGGATCTACCTGAAGCCATTGGATGAGTTTCCTTAAAGTATTATTTACTATCCATTCTCTGTAGGATTCCTCGATCCATCTTGAACTTGGTAAGGATAAGGTAAGGAGTGATCCATCCTCCTCAAATTGTCCAAATAAAGCATCAACCACAACATTTTATTTACCCTTCTTATATATAATCTCGTAATCATACCCCATCATATTGGTGACCCAATTATATTACTATGGTGAATACAACCTTTATTATAAGAAATATTTTAAACTACTATGATTGTTAGTATTGATTTCAAAATTCCTCTCTATGAGATGTAATGACACCACATACCCATTTTTTTTTTAATATTTCTATGTACAATAATATATTTGCATTGTCACTCTTAATCTATGGTTTATTAATATGCAATATGATGCATCTACCTAATTGTTGTGGTATTACCATGACAAAATAAGTATCTATGACGATCATTATCAATTTTCTACCGTATCGAACATCATCTTAGACATGAGGTCTACTTATTTTGAAAGTAACTATAGATTGTTTTACTCAAATCTTTCATCTTTGCTTTTATTCATATGGTAGTAGTATTCCACTATATATTTTATTTTACCCTTCTAATTGGTTTCCATACTATACAGGGTGAAGTGATAACTCCAATGCTTGGGAGGCGATTGTCTTCCATTAGGTAAGCTTTTCTTCACACCACTATTAAGACTTTTATTATATCAAGGATTAAAGGTACTACAGCCATGTGCCAACATTTGTTTATCATACATAGATTATCCATAGTTTATTCGATCCATATCAATGGTTCAATCCATATGAATATGGATTAATTTTCTTTTATAAATACACCACTATTATTTCAATATATTTTACTAATATATATTTTACACTGTAATGGTAATGGGTAATAAAATCCCGCGTACATTTCCTTGTCTCGTTTTCATATACGATATCATTCAATTCATTAATAGCATAATTATTTTCCATTCTAGTTATTCGTATGTTTATATACGTATAAAACCTTTATTATCAAGATTTAAGTCAGTTTAAAACTTTTAGTATCTTTTTACTTTTGAAATGCATACATGAGTTTATTTCAGAATACACACTTTTGATCTTGATAACTAAATAATTTTATAATAAGATTCCATAGAACTATTCTATATCAAGAAAATATTTTTGTGACTATATTATATAATAGAAAGATAGTTAGATTCTTTACTTCCATTTTTTTTTAAACAAGGAAAGTTGTAGAGCAACAAGTCCCTGCCTTCAAGGATTGTAAGTTAGGGAATATAGGTTAGGAAGCTCTGTATAGACTTGCTCTTGTTAGTTTGAGAATGTGGCGTTTGCAGTAAGGAAGTTGAAGCGTCGACCCAGTTTGACGGGGTATTGAAGCATCGACCCAGTTTGACGGGGTATATTTTTCTTTACCTGATTATGGTGGGGACCCACCTGTGTTTTTGGATATGGCTGGAGGTTGGAAAAACAAATCTATCCTGGCATCCTGTCATGCGCACCTCCCTTCAATCTTTGTAAACATTAGTTTTCATGAATAATAGAGCGCCCAGACGAAGTTATATGGGTTTTGGCATGCTGATTTTTCACATCTCGGTCTAGAAGGGTTTCAAACTATTTTATTAGTACTGAGGGTTTCCAGGACCGATCAAAAGCGCGATGCAGTTCATCAAGAAATTACATAGTCCCTGTGTAGTATTCAGAAGCATGTAACTGTAAGCATTTCTTACCAATGATATATTCATAAATTCCACCAAAAGTTTATTACATGTGATATATAAGATTTATCATGGAGTGAAAGAATGCAATACATTTCAACTCAATTAGATTTATATTGTATTGAAATAATTATTTTGTAGAAATCGATCGGCCTACTTGGATGGAGCAACCATAAAAGTGCCTGAGGTTTGCAAACATAGCTTCATTTCATGCATCTCACATAGTTTATGAGCAATAAAGTTACGGTCTTTGGGTGATGAACAATAACATGATTTCAAACTACGGGTTGCAATAGTTAAATCATTTGAAACTTGTGGAGAAGAACCGCAAGCTACCCTCAGACACAGTTTGGTTTCGGAAAAATTAACGACAACATCAAGAACAATACACTCAGGTTTTTCTTTGAGCCTAAAGAAAAACCTACATTCATATACTAATAAACATCAAATGTTCATAGAACTATGATATTTACAATTAAATTATAATTTTAAAAATCCAATATGCATAAATCTCTTGAGAATAACAAGATAAAGAGGATGTATAAGCTTCCAGGGATGGAGCGTCAAACTGCATTACAATGGTAGACTCTATTTGGCATTGATATTATTTAATGTTGAGTTGAAGATTGAGGTTTAGACGAAGTGTCAACATTATGTAAAATAAATTATTGTGAGGAATTCTTGTTCTTCTCCCTACAAGGTGTTTCCTAAGATAAGGTAATGGAAAGATGAAGAATGACACTGGAAAGTGGTGCGACTTCCACAAAATCCCCTGGCACAATGGAAAGTGGTGCGACTTCCACAAAATCCCCTGGCACAACACCGATGAATTTCACTCAAAATTGTCATTGGCGGATGAGATCAAATAAGAAGATCTGAACCCAGATTCAAAATATGATTGAGAAAATAATGGGAGAAGACAGGTCATCGAAGCATGCCCCACTGCTACTATCATGACTACAACAATTCAACCAGAAGAACTAGCAAATCCTGAAGAGAGGAGGCACCTCTTCCATTAATAGATGTGGGTGAAGTGGACCCCATTGCATTTCATTGTTGATAGTGGAAGCGAGAAGAGCCTCATCTCAGCAGAGGTCATCAAACAGTTGGGATTATCGACAACACCACACCTGCAAT
>CBVK0100991778.1:0-12678 GCA_900067695.1 Picea abies
TTGGTGGTCTTTCGCCTTTAGTGGGGGCAATTTTTCTCCTCTAGTGGTTTAGTGGTGAATGGTATTTCAACCCATGGTTTTCTAATTCTAGTTAAAGAATTAAGGTTGTAATCTAATCTGGGTCAATGGATTAGGGTTTTTTTGGATGCCATGGGATCCTATATATTGTACTATAAACAATGAAGTTGGACAATGAATAGAATTAGAGGCCTGGCTCTAAAATAGGTTGCAGGTTTTCCCAATTGGGTTTCCGGGGTAAATCTCTGTGTATATGTGCGATTGCAATTGTTTTATTTTATGTGTTAAGAATCTATGTGTACATTATAGGAGAGACCCAAGAAGCAAATTATATGCTTAGAGATATAAAATATGCCATAAATAACTTCTTGCCTAATCAAAGTTTTATAGCCAATCAAGAAATTCAAGTTAGCACTATTTATAGTAGTGGGATTCAATCCATTGAACACCGAAAGAGGATGTCTTGGAGAATTGTGTAAGAATTCTTTATATGTAAGCTTCTTTGGATATTCCAATGGACAACTTTTTACAACATATCTAAATACAATACTTCAAATACAATGAGATTATGTTATACTATGCATAGATTACTTATAACAAAGTTGCTTAGAATCACACCAATGCTTTTGCAAAAAATATTGAGTTAATAAGAATAAAGTTGCAAAACTAAATAGAGTAAACCTTTAACACATTGAACCCAAGATATACCTTGGAAAAACGTGTAAAGGTGAAAACTTTTACACGAAGTAAGAATTGTGCCTTGCTCTTTTATTCTCAAAGTTACAATGCAAAATACATATACGAATAATAACTCACTATGAAGTAGAGCCACCTTCTTCATTTGGTCTACTATGATATCCCACTCCTTTTCATTGCTTGACAATAGAACATAAATTCAAAATCCCCCTTCTCTCCCAATAGTTGGGGTTTTAACATCTATTGATAATCATTAGGGTTATGGTTTTACATGCCTGAACTCTTGATAAGGTTAGGAGTTTTGAGCCTCTAGAATGTTCTTAAAAGTCTATACATTGTTAACTCCACATTCGTGAGTGTAATATACCTAGGGTATATTATCACTTATATATTTATATTAGGATATAAACAATCAATGTGTAATAATTGTCATAAAATCATAATGAGCAATTATTATTAAATGTTGTAATTATGATAAGTCACATTTTTTACCATAAGGTATGACTTGTCATCCCTACATGTATTTATATACACATCTTTGTAATTCAAGGAACGCCACTCATCTTCAATTTAATATATGACATATTTTATATATCTTGTGTGTTATGTGTGGTTATGTTTATTTTTGTACTTGGTGTGTGAAATGTGGCTTATGAACCATTTAAGCTTATTTGGCTTCCACTCGATATTACAATGGTCAGAGCAAATGTAAACTTGATAGAGAAATGACTCTTATTGAGGTGCATAAATTTGCATCATTGAAAAACTCTTGACAAGTATAACAACGTTGAGGGACCTTACAAACTATGTTTGTAAAGTGTTTTTGGGGCAAAAATGTTCATTTAATCCCTGAGAAAGATTTTAAAGGTTTCAAGTCGCCAAATACAAAATTATGATCGTCTACTAAAATGAGCCCAATAAAACTATAACCATGTGTTTCCACCCCATAGAACACAAAGAAAAATAAAAATAAAATTGCAACGATCAATTTTGAAACAATCCCAATATTTTGTAAATGAATTCCCCTTCATCTTTTATGTGTGAGAAATAAATGCTTGCAAATTAGCTTAACAATGCTTTTGGAAGGGATTGCCCCTTGTTTTGTCTTAGCTAACTCGGAGACGAATAGGTAGCCTGGAGGTTTTGTGCCATGATGAAGAAATAACCTTTCTCATTATATTTGAATAAAGTTGATATCATTAGACTTAGGTTCATTATTAAGGTCTTAGTCGAGCCATACACTAAATTGGTGTATGAGACCCCTTTATTTGTGGGACAAAGGACCCCCTCCATGCAATGATTTGACTACTAAAATCTACAGAGGTGTACATACCTCCACCCCTTTGAATTTGAACATATAATCTTTTAAGAGAAAACACATATAACCTCTAATTAAAGAATTATGAAAAGTGATTTCAAAACTCTTAAAAAGGTGCCAAATCCAAGGTCGATAACACTTCAAGAATGAAAGGTTGTGCAATTTATTACACAAATGGATTTTCAAGACTCGTCTTTGTAAACAATATATCATGGTTAATACAATTTTTTCAAGATAAATAAAGAGTGACAAATAACATTAAACCAAAATATTTACATAACCTTACAAAGTTAAGTGATTATTTTCGTTTGGTATGAGAATTTTATACATCAAAATTGATAGAATAAGGAAAATATAACTTAACACTATTATATTATTGAATGTTATTTTTAGTAAGTAACACAATTCTATTAAAATATTAACATAATATATAGAATTGCCATCCTAATCAGTATGTCGAGAGTATCATAATGTCTATTATGATATTTGTTGACTTGCCCATATTATATTATTGAATGTTATTTTTAGTAAGTAACACAATTCTATTAAAATATTAACATAATATATAGAATTACCATCCTAATCAGTATGTCGAGAGTATCATAATGTCTATTATGATATTTGTTGACTTGCCCATATTATATTATTGAATGTTATTTTTAGTAAGTAACACAATTCTATTAAAATATTAACATAATATATAGAATTACCATCCTAATCAGTATGTCGAGAGTATCATAATGTCTATTATGATATTTGTTGACTTGCCCATATCAGAAAACCGAGTTAGCACTCAAAAATTGACTGTAGCAAATTAAAACTAAAAGTAGTAGAAACAGATCTGAGAGTCTAAGAGAAACCATAAGCCATGACAAGATAGCAAGTATAATCGATAAAGACCAAAATAAAACCAAAAAGAGCCTAACAAAAGGGACCAGAGTCGAGCTCAGTGGTTGAAATGGAGCACCTAAGGAGCAGACTTTGAGGAACCTGCTATGTTCCCAACATCCAGAGGAGACCGAAGAGACCCACTAGATAAGCTACTCTCATGCACCACGTAGAGGGAACCCCCTTTTGCTTAACCAACCAAGAGACCATGGTGAGAAGTAGCTTATTCTAACTCTCGAGGGCTTCTAGATGTTGCTTGAACTGTTGATAATCCTATTCTTTCAATAACATGGCTTGGGCTACCATTGTCTTGGTGTGCTAATAGAGTTCCATTGTTTTATGAAACTCAATGTCACTATTCTAAGTACAACCCAGATTAGGAACTATGTCTTCCACCTGCCTATCAACCTCTTCGTCCTCCTGATAAGCCCTTATTATCTTAACCTCTTCTTCTAAAGAATGCATGAATTCTTTCATTGAAGATGAGACACAACATTGATAATGCTCAATAACAAGGATAGCTCAAGTTTTGTGGCTTGAATTTTCCCTAGCTCAAACAACACGAGAGACCATTGCAACCCCCACACGGGAACGGGAAAGGAGTAGACATAAACAAATATCTAAAAACAAAAAAGAGCCCAAACCATTTTTATTTGCTTACCAATCTACATGACTAAGAGAATCACTAGTACCAACACTCGTCGTCATGAAAGGAAACTCCAACTTGATTAGACCTAAAATCATCCCTTCTTTACTTTCCCACTTCCATCGTCGTCTTTTGCGGGTCGGCCCTTGTGGAGGACATGGATGAGACACTGGCTAGTGGAGAGGCGTCTGGAAGCATGCATAGAGGCATAGGGCGATCACCCACGACACCATCTCCATTAAAACCTCCCTGGCCACTTGTCCCCTAATCTGAGGAAGTATATTATTGAATCTTAACAAGTAACTAAACAAAATTTGTTAATTTGTTGGTTTTGGGTTATTGGGATGTGGCGTGTTAAGGATAGGTAATGATTGTTTTTATCGTTATAAAAGGAGTAATATAGTTTGTAATAATTTTTTGGGATAAAAATCTAGTAATAAGAAGTTAGAGTTTTTATTGATTTAGAATTTTGATTGAATTTTTAAGAATTTTGGTTGATTTAGAATTAGACACATTCTTAAGAGGTATGATTTTGCAATGCATAAAAACTTGGATCATGATGAAACTTTGCTTATTTAAAATTTATACTAAACTTTTATTGATTTGTGATAGGAAAAATGGTCTTTTGCTTCAAGATTATCTTACTGAAAAAGATTATCGAGAAAGAGGAAAGAAATAGAACTCTATTATATAGTATGCTAAAGAACCCAAGTGGTTAGCCCACCCAATGGTCACCAATGTTGCCTGGCATTTAGCTAGTTTCATGTAGGTAGGTGTGACGTTCAAATTCCCTTGGGTTAGGCACACTAATTTACATCAACAAGTTTACTTGGGATGCCATCTATGAATGTGGGGAAGCATCCATTGGGTTTACCCATGAGGTTTTCCTTGGAAAAAAAATAGCTCCAAGGATTAGCTCAATCAGTTGAACCATCTGCCCAAGGCATATTGTCGATGGAGAGGTCATATATCACATGTTCAAACCCAAAAGTTTTCCTTAAGGTATCCTAATCTTATCAGTAAACCAATATTTTTCGTTAACAGATTATGGAAAAAATTGATGGAATTGCATTTACTAATAGTAAACAGGGGAATCCATTTTTGCTTTAAAAACAACAATTTCATCAAATCCAAAATTACAATTTTGACTAAGATTCTTTACCAAATTCTAGTAATAGTAAATTAGAAAAAAGTTGAAAATTGCAATTTTGACAAAGATTATTAATCAAATTCTAGTAATAACAAACTAGAACAAGTTAAAAACATAAAATGTTTAACCTTCTTCAACAAAATTACAATTTTGACGAAAATTCCTTACCAAATTCTAATAATAAAAAATTATAAAAGTTAAAAATTGCAATTTTGACAAAATTAAAAACATAAAATGTTTAACATCTTTTAAAAAATAAAATAAATTACAATAATAACTATGCACCTCTTCCATTACATACCTTCAACAAATATAATATTGTTAAGGAAATAATGCTTATAAATAAATTGGAATATGATTAACATTAAATGCCCTATACCACTCCAAAAAATTCATCAAAAGAGTATGGTTGACATTAAATTTAAATGCCCTATACCACTTTAAAATATTCATCATTTAAAAAAAAATTTAACTTAAATTTAAAGTGAAATCAAATGGAAAAAATCACGGGAAAACATCAAAAAGTAGAACGTGTAATTTTTTTTAAAGGTAAAATCAAATGGAAAAAGTAAACATAAAAAATAAAACGTTTAGACTACGTTAAATTTAAATAAAATGTAATTGTTTATTATAAAAATATTGCAATGCCTGATTAGGGTTGGGATCTGCCGATTGAGTTAGGGTTTTGAAAGAGGGCCTAGGGTTCGACGGGTGGAGTCTCAAGGTAGCACATGACCTTAAAAACGGGAAGAAGAGGGAAGTAGAATGCATTGAGAGCGAGCGGGTAAGTCCGCTGGTTAGGGCGAACTGTTTGAACATATTCTCATTCATTTCAGTTCGGGTTTGTGAGATAAATCAGCACTTCACTATGTTGATTCCACAACCTTTGTTTTCTTTTCTTTCAAAATTTCCAGTGTTTTCGTTGTTTAAGGTAGGAGTGGTAGTCGATAGGCGGTTAGATTTATGCTGATACTGGTCACTTATTAAAGCATGGTAGGATAGTCCGATGCCTATCTTGTTTCGGAAGGTGACTAAATCTAAACTGTCCAGCCTAACAGCTGACCAGAGTTTTATCAATAAACACTGGACCTTGTTTGTTGGACGATATTGAACTTGATTTCATGTTCACAAGCCAGAAAGAGTGGGTACAATTCTGACTATTTTTTCTTGAAATATTTTTCCTATTGCAGATAAGTTTAAAGGATTTTGTTATACGTGAGTATGAAAACAATGAAAGCCATTTTACCCTTTTTATACTTCAGGTTCACTGAAATATTTTAGGGGCTCTTCACCAGTTTTCCCTCAGTATTTATCAAACAGAATTCTATACTTTAATGATGCAATGTTGATACCCAGTCGCCAAACCCCAACTCGATCTTCTGAGAACAAACCCTCCACAACATACCAATCATCTCAACTTTAGGTTGCAAAGAATTAGGCCCTCAAGTGCAGGGGATTTGATATTCGATTCAGGCATAGAAACTGTGCATAAAAGTGTGTCATTGATCAATATCTTAGCACAGGCTAATATTCTGGATTATAATTATTATAGATCCATATTAACTTAGGATCTGGGATGTATTCAACGCCAAGAGGGAAGTTTGAGATTCAAATCTCCCGATGTCTACTATATCCGGGGGTGGGTTCGTGTGTTTATGTATGTATGGTCGGTTTATAATTAATGAACATCCTCCCTCACCTGGGTTGTAGAGAACCTTGTTCATCGAAAATGGTCCTGCGCTTAAAATAAATTAGAGGCGGAATATTTCGTCTCAAAAATGGTACTGCACTATCAACAAATTAGAGTCGTTATCCCAATGGGAGATCATCATTGAGGTCATAAAAAGATTTTTACTCTTTTAAATTTAGGGAATCATCATTATTTATTTCGGTAGAGGCTAGGTGTAGTAAGGAAATGCCCCTGGAAACAAGCACTGCGAGAAAGCTGTTATGTGATTGGTATCATAGATGTTATGTGATTTGATTAAACTGTTATATAATGGCTTACACGTTACACAAGTGGTGCTAAACCAGTTAATTTTTTTAAACTGGAAACAATCTATTAGGTTGAAAATTTAGAAATAATCTGACCTCATCCTCAAGCATTTAAATAATAATGAGGATGCTGGTACAGTACCAGTGCTTAATGAAAATTGTCATGAGCCCCGAGAATGCACAGGCCTCAGGTAAGGTGGCTAGGCCGCATTAGTCACATCTGGCAGACCTCAAAAGACCTCAGAGGTGGAGCATGCCCACCATGATTTGAACCTAGGTCATCTTCACAACAACTATTCCAAGTTGCAGCTAGACTTAATCAATTGGACTTGAACCGGTTATAAAATTAACCAAAAAATATCTTCTTTTAAAGTGCAGTTACGTTTATGCTGTGCAGTGTAGTCACATTTATTCATTCTGTTTTTTTCTACATCTTTTTTCTCTATACAAGCAGATCTTTATGGAAAAGTATTCTGTGCTAGATTATTAATGGCCCTCGTCAACAAGTGGATGGGCTGGATCGCTATAGCTAATGCACCTTGCCCATTCCATACTTTACCAAATCACTATAATATTGTTGAGGAAATAGTGCCTATCAATAAATCTACTACGAATATAGTTAGCAAGAACTGCTCAATACCACCGTAAGATATTCATGTCATCTTCCTAGTGCCAAGTCCTTCCTTGTAAATAGGGTTTGGGCTGAACGATTGAGTTAGGGTTTAAAAAGAGGGCTTAGGGTTTTAGGGTTGGAGCCTTAAGGCAGCCTACGAACTTAAAATGACGATGAAGATGCAAATATAATGCATTCAGAGCCAGTGAGGAAGCCTGTTGCTCAGGTACAGCAACCTGCCAGAGCATCTTTTCAGTTATTTCAGTTCAGGTTTGTGAGGTAAGTGAATCCTTTGTTTGTATTGATTCCACAACGTTTGTTTTCTTTTCCTTAAACATTTCAGAGCGTAATGCATTCAGAGCCAGTGAGGAAGCCTGTTGCTCAGGTACAGCAACCTGCCAGAGCATCTTTTCAGTTATTTCAGTTCAGGTTTGTGAGGTAAGTGAATCCTTTGTTTGTATTGATTCCACAACGTTTGTTTTCTTTTCCTTAAACATTTCAGAGCGTTTTAGTTGTATTAGGTAGGAGTGGTAGTTGATAATCGGTGTAGATTTATACTGTGATGCCTATCTTGTTTCGGAAGGTGAATAAATCTGAACCGTCTGGCCTAACAGCTGACCAGAGTTTTATCAATAAACACTGGGCCTTGTTTGTTGGACGATATTGAACTCGATTTTCGTATTCGAAGCCAGAAAGAATGGGTACAATTGTTTTAACTATTTTTTCTTGAAATAATTCCCCTACTTCCAATAAGTTTAAAGGGTTTCATTATACACGAGTATAAGAACAATGAAAGCCATTTTAACATTTTATACTTCTGGGAGTTTCACTGCATTATTGTAGGGGCTCTACACGAATTTTCCTGCATCAGTATTTGCCTATCAGAATTTTGTACTTAAATGATGCAATGTTGATACCCAGTCTCCAAGGCCCAACTCGGGCTTTTGATAACAACCCCTCAACATACCCAACTTACTCTTCTGATGACAAGACCATCTTAACTTTTGGGTTGCAAACAATTAACCCCTCAAGTGCGGAGAATTTGCTTCTTGATTCAGGTGTAGAAACTGTACATAAAAATGTAAGTCATTTATGAACATCTACGAGGCCTGCTAGGGCTAACATTCTGCTTGATTATAACCATCATAGATCCATTTTATTTTGGTATTTATTAGGTGCAAGGAGTGATAAAAAACTAAGGTATGAAAAAACTCATGTCTACTAGATAAGGAAATACTCCTGAAAACACTCATGTAACAAGAACTTCAAAAAAGGTGTTATATGATTGAATTTATAGCAGTTATGTGATTTGATGAATCTGTTATAATCGTTATGAGTTATTCATATTCACATAATGAGTACATACTGTCTGGGTGTTAGGCTGTCCATAAGAAGCTGTCCATAAGAAATCTATCTAACAGTCTTATGATTTTCTTAAAACAAACTCTGAGATTTTGAAAGCTAACTCTAACTAGAGGCCCATAGAGGATACAATCAAAGCAATCTGCAGAAACAAAGAAAGACAAGTGCACCATAAAATCCATGATCTTGGGATTAGTGCATAGGGTCAAAAGCAAAGAAAGACAATTGCACCATAAAAACCATGATTTAGTGGATTAACTGTTTAGGGTTTGAATCTGCATCAATTGTGGTCGTTAGGGTGCCTCCTGCCTCCTGCCTCTTTGGCCCAGGCTCCTTTCTCTAGTGCTGCAGCATCAACATCCTTTGGACAAGTGCACCATAAAATCCATGATCTAGGGGATTACTGCTTGGGGTCAAAAACAAAGGAAGACAAGTGCACCATAAAATCCATGATCTAGGGGGTTAAGTGCCTAGGGTCTGAATCCACATCAATTGTGGTTTTTAGGGTGCCTCCTGCCTCCTGCCTCTTTGGCCTAGGCTCCTTTTTATAGTACTGCAGCATCAATATCCTAGGCTCTTTTGCCTTTGCATCTTTCCCCATTGTTCCCTTGTTTTCCAACACAATACCCCAAATAACATCAATCAAAGCATCATACTTGGAGTCCAGTGGGTCCAACCTCTTGAGGACTATGTTCTCTTGAAGCGCTCTATTCTCAATTCCATAGGCTAGCAATTCCTTGATATGCCAGTATAGGTCTCTATTCTAAAGAAGCCATTGTTTGGAATGAGCTCCCTATTATTTGCATCTATTATTTGAGGTTTTGCCCTTCAACCTGACTCTATCCTTTATGGCATTGACCTTGCTTCTTACTGCTTTTGAGTGTCTGGTCTAGCATGAGGCAAACATAACCACCGTATCTCTGGTTTTCCTCTTTCGTTGAGAGGGTTGTCCTCTCAGCGAAACAACATCACTTTGTTGTGATCCATATGAATGGCTAACGCTTTCACTGCATGAGATGTGATTCCCCTTGTCCACCAACATTAGAGGTGAATGCTTATCACCAAATCAACCAAATGCTCTTTCAATCTGTTCAACCCCACTGTATCTAACTCTTCTTCAGTGATTTCCCTACTCATCATCATGATGAGTGTTATCGCAAAATCTAGCATCTCCATATAATGTGAAGTCCCAAGCATCAAGGGGTTGGTCTTGTGCTACTCAGGAAGGCTGTCCATTGTCACCATAGTAGCTCTTCCTCTCACTTTTAGTTGGTTTTCTTTGGTTGGCTCTTCTCCAATTCAAGGGGGGCTTTCCTAAAGAGAGAATTGCTAAGGCTATAGAGTGGAGGCACAAGGTGATTTAATGAAAAGTAAGCTTTAACAAAACCAATGGTTATAGCAATAGTGGAATAATTTAGTGGTGTGAAAAAGGAATATGAAAGTAAAAACCCCAAGACCAAGTGCCAATCCAAATATGTGCTAAATGGAGTCAAAGTGGTATTGAACCCAAGAGGCCTTAACTTGTTGAAATTTATGCAAAAAGCTAACCATGGAGAGCTAAGATTGCTACTCTAAAACAATGTTATGAAGGTGATCTTGTATTATTAGAAGCAACAACCTAGTTTGTTAGATGCAGGCTTAATATAACAACAATGAATATAAGAGGGATCAAGTCCTCACACTACGTGAGAAGAAAGATGGACTCTCTTTATAGATGTTGCAAGTGAGGAGTCAAGCAAAATAGTCAAATTTGAATGGTGGGTTTCTAGTTGTAAATGGAATGTGGGAAGGGAGTTGGAGGTTTAATGGTGGGTTCTAGTTGGAGCATTGGTGAAGCGCGGGGTAGAGTTTTAGCAGAGTTATGGGTGTGTCCCTTAATTTAGGTAGTCGCCTAACCTAACTGGAGGAGTTACAACTATTCTGGTAGGTACTACTTGGAGCATTGGTGAAGCGCGGGGTAGAATTTTAGCGGAGTTGGGAGCTGTAGTTTTTTACTTTAGCCTCTTCTATGGAGCCTTGTTGCTTTTTTTAGTACTTTCCGCTACAGTGGTCTTAATGGCGATTGACTGCTTGCTCTCTAACGTTCTCCTGATTAACACCAAGTGTTACTCCTCTTCACTGTAGCTTGCGGTTTAGGACAACGCTACAGTGGTCTTAATGAAGATTGTCACTCTGATATGACTGCTTGCTCTCCAACATTCTTCTGATTAACACCAAGTGTTGCCCCTCTTTATTGGAGTTTGCGGGTCAGGACAACTTACTGACCAAGGTAGTTATCTGTACTCCTAGGTGGCAGGGGAACATTGGATAGTGGAAGGTTCTAATGGAGCATGAGGTCAACGCACTTATGGGTGCAACTAACGAGGTGCTTTGGAAAAATGTGGGTCTTTTCTCCTCGGTGGATGAGCTTTGTGGGAGTATCAACAGTAAATCCACATCTACTCCGAGCATTAAACTTACCCCTGCGTCCACGTTGGAGTTTCCTACGCATCTTAACACTAGCACAGAGCTTAACCTCAACATTAGTCAGGATCCGATGACTATTGAAGGTCGGAACTCATGTTTGTTTGCAGGGGAGCATGTTGCTAGTTTTCCCTCAGAGCATAGAGGACAATTTTTCGAGGTGCAGGAGGGTTGGACTATTCCAATGGATAGTTTAAACCACACTGGGAAGCAGTCATTGGCCCACTAGGGGGGGAACATCCAGAGCAAGCAAGGTTTTATAGGATGCAGAGCAAAAGCGTGGAAGGTAAAAAAGACGAAGCGTAGGATGGTTATGGGAGTGGACGTTGGGCTTGAGGAGTCATGCAACCTTTCTCTCTACGCCTTGGTAGGGAGACTTTCTTATCGGTCTATGTGTAATCAGCATATTACAGATTGGATGCAGAGTTCGTGGGTACTATTGTTGGGGTATTCTCCAGAGGTATTAAAACTGTCGAGAGGTTGGTTTGGCTTCGTTTTTAAGAACCCGAAAGACATGGTATCAATCTTATAGAGGTTGTGGGTTTTTGAGTGTAGTAGCTTGATGTTGAAACGATGGCATGTACGCTTTGACCCGATTTTAGAGTATTTTAGCTTTCGACATATGTGGGTACTTCTACCCGGTCTACCTCTCCAACTATGGAATGTCAAGGTGTTGGAGGCTATTGGTAATGAACTAGGTCGTTTCATCAACGTGGATGAGCTTTCTCTACAGTCGTCAAATAAAGGAATGGCTAAGGTATTGGTTGAAGTTGATATACATGCAGGGCTTTTGGAGACTCTTGAGATAATCTGGAGGGGCCACATTCTGGTGCAGAGACTGGACTACCTGGGTATTCCATTTCGGTGTACACTCTATCGAAGAACATGACATTTAAGAAAGGACTTTCAGCATGAGTTAGGGGGTTTGGATTCGGAGGACACCATGTTCGGGAATTCAGAGGACCTTTACTCCCTAGGTGTGGACACACAGGAGGTTGTTGACTACACACTTGCAACTGTGGAGGATAGTCCAAAGCAACATAACACCTCCTTTGTTGGTAAGCTCAAACAACTCTGCCCTTCTCTTTATTTTTCCTTATCGGCATGGGAACAGGACCATTTAGATAGTACATTTTTGTCGGACTTGGTTACCTCGCATGTGGCCCTTTTGGGGAAACTTTCTGAGATAGAACCAGTGGTTTCATCTCCTTTAGAAGATAGGGCTAAGATATCGAACATAATTTTACCTAATCCTGAGCAAAAGGCAGTTGAGGAACCCTCATGTTCGCCTACAGTGGGCACTAGCCTTGCTTCAAGGTTTAGAGAACTCGGTTATGGTGATCTCTCGCTTGATAGGGTGCTCACCTCACTGGTCCCTTCCTTTAGAGAGGCCTCTAGTCCCATTCCTCTACCAACCTACTTGGGGAAGGAATTTACACACAGAGCAGAGTCTAATGGTGTTCCTGGGGTTTCCATATGTGAAGGGGAGGATTCTGGGAAAGACTATGCTTGGTCGAGAGGTCTCGGGT
>CBVK0100991780.1:0-10402 GCA_900067695.1 Picea abies
GGTTTATGTCTCATAGGACCTCATTTCTTCCACTGTGAGATATAGGTCTTGGGTAGAATACCCTTTTATTTTCGATCACGCTCCAGTCCTTCTACAACTGGGTTTCAATACAAATATTGTTGCATATCCTTTCAAACTTAACCCAGCATGGCTACGAGATGACACATTTGCTTTGATAGTTCAGGAAGTGTGGAATGATCATCTTATCCTACAGGAAGTCGGGGCACATAGGAGATTAGTTGGGAAGCTAAAACAACTTAAGATGCGAGTAAAGACCTGGTCAAAAGAAAAAAGGATACTGGAACAATTAGCTTTTGAAAAGATCGAGGAGGAACTTTATTTTCATTATAAGCATAAGTCAAAAGGATTGAAAAACACAGAATTAGATCTTCGTCTGAAGTTTTTAGAGTCAGAGCACAATAAACGTCTCTTAGCAAAAGAGGAACAATGGCGTCAGAAGAGCAGGGCAATTTGGATCCAAAGTGACGACAAGATTACAAATTTTTTTCACTGATTTGCAAGTCACACACGAAATAATAAGCATATTTGGGAGATAAAGGATGAAAATGGTAAGGTTCACACAGGTCAAGAAGCTTTGAAGAAAGAAGCGACTAGATTCTTCAACAAATTATTTGAGGACACAAGACAAAACAACATCGAGGAATAGGTTTCTATGGTAAGGCTCTATCCTCGACTATTGGTAATGAATTGGATCGTTTCATCAAGGTGGATGAACTATCTCTACAGTCGCCTGATAAAAGAATGGCTAAGGTACTAGTTGACGTTGATTTACATGCAAGGTTATTGGAGGCCCTTGAAATAGATTGGAGGGGCCTCATAATGGTGCAAAGATTGGACTACCTGGGTATTCCATTTTGGTGCACACTCTGTCATAGAACTGGACATTTAAGAAGGGATTGTCAACATTCTATGGGGGATTCTGATTCGGAAGCCACCATGTTCGGGAAGTCAGAGGACCTTTACACCCAAGCTGTGGACTAATAGGAGGCTGTCGACTTTACACTTGCGACTTTGGAGGATAGACCAGAGCAACATAACCTCTCTTTTGTTAGTAAGCTCAAACAACATTGCCCTTCTCTTTATTTTTCCTTATCGACATGGGAACGAGATCAGTTGGATAGTACCTTTTTGTCGGACTTGGTTACCTCCCCTGTTGGCTTTTTGGGGAAAGATTTTGAGATAGAACCAATGGTAACTGTACCATTAGCAAGTAGGGTTGAGACTTCGAACGTGCTTTTACCTAATTCTGGGCCAGAGACAGTAGAGGAACCCTCTTGTTCGCCAATTGTTGGCACTAGCCTTGTTCCGGGATTTAGAGAACCTGATTATGGTGATATCTCGCTAGATAGGGTACTTACCTCTCTAGTCCCCTTTTTGTCGAACTTAGTTACCTTTCCTGTTGGATTTTTGGGGAAATATTGTGAGACAAAACCAGTAGTAAAAGTACCTTTAGCAGGTAGGGTTGAGACTTCAAATGTGTTATTACCCATTTTTTAGTTAGAGACAGTAGAGGAACCCTCTTGTTTGCTAACTGTTGGAACTATCCTTGTTCTTAGGTTTAGAGAACCTGATTATGGTGATATCTCGCTAGATAGGGTACTTACCTCTCTAGTCCCTTCCTTTAGAGAGGCCACTAGTCCCATTCCTTTACCGATTTACTTGGGGAAGGAAGTTACACATAGAGCAAAGTCTAGTGGTGATTTTGCGGTTACCAACTGTGAAGGGGAGGAAACTGGGAAAGGCTTTGCATGGTCGAGAGGTCTAGGGTACGAGTTCTCTCCTATCAAAACAAGGAGTGCTCGTAAGAAGGCTGAGATTAACTCTGTTTTTTTTGCACAACAACTATCAACCAATACTGATCTAGGGGTGCTTAGAGGCATGAAAGCCCTTTCAAGGGCCAAATCATGATACTCCTTTCCTTAAATATAAAAGGGGTAGGAGGACCCCTTAAAACTACCTCCCTTCGTAGACTACTCTAAAAAACTCTTCCGGACATTATCTTTTTGCAAGAGACACTAGTGGTCGAGGAAAATGCCACACTCTTCATGTATTCTTTACGTCCTGAGTAGTTGATTTATGATGTCAGTTATGTAGGGAAGTTTGGGGAACTTCTGGTGTCATGGGATCCAAAAAATGTGATTTAGTCCCATTCTTAAGTTGTGGTGGTATTTTTTTGATAGGGACATGTATTGCAGATAAAAAAAACGACCTATCTTTTAAATGTCTATGGGCCGTGTACAGATCAAAAGCTCTTCTGGGAAAAGGTGGATGGTAGTGGTTTGATCGCAGCTAGGGATCTAAACTTTATTGTAAGTGTAGGGGAGGTTTGGGGTGACTCGACTTTGTTGGACCCGATAACGGCTTTTTTTAAAGATATTTTCTTAAAAATCAGCTTGTTGACATTTTTCCAGCAGCTGTGGTTCCTACGTGGCGCAATGGTAGAACTGGTGAGGATGAAATCTCTAAGAGACTTGACAGGGTTTATGTCTTAGAGGATCTCATTTCTACAACTGTGAGATATAGGTCTTGGGCGGATTACCCTTGTGTTTCCGATCACGCTCCAGTCCTTCTACAATTGGGTTTTAATATAAATACGGTTGCACACCCTTTCAAATTAAAATTAGCATGGTTGCGAGATGATACTTTTGCTTTGATAGTTCAGGAAGTGTGGAATAATCATCTAGTCACACAGGAAGCCAAGGCGCAAAGGAGATTAGTCGAGAAGCTTAAACAACTTAAGCTTCGGGTAAAGACCTGGGCAAAAGAAAAAAAGACACATGATCATTCAACATTTGAAAAGATCGAGGAGGAACTTGATTTTCATTATAAGCAGAAGTCAAAAGGATTGAAAAGCTCAGAGTTAGATCTACGTTTGAAGCTTTTAGAGTCAAAGCGCAATAAACATCTCTTAGCAGAAGAGAAACTGTGGCGTCAGAAGAGCAGGGCAATTTGGATCCAAAGCGGCGACAAGAACACAATTTTTTTTCATCAATTTGCAAGTCATAGACGAAATACTAAGCATATATGGGAGATAAAGGATGAAAAATGAATGGTTCATACAGGTCAAGAGGCTCTGAAAAAACAAGTGACTAGATTTTTCAACAATTTCTTTGAAGACACAGGACAAAATACCATTGAGGAACAAGTTGCTACTGTAAGGCTCTTCCCACGATTAGTCACTGAAGAGGAAGTTACTTATCTTGAAAAACCCTGTTCCAAAGAGGAATTACTTGAGGTGCTAAAAGGCTTTACAAAGGACAAGAGCCCAGGGCCTAACGGGTGGAGGATTGAATTCTTCATACATTTCTTCGATCTGGTTGGGGAGGATTTGTTGGAAGCAGTTGAAGAATCAAGGAAACGTGGTGAGGTCATCAGATCTCTCAATTCGACTTTCATTGCATTAATTCTGAAAGTCAAGAATCCCAACTCCTTTAGCGATTTTCGATCGATAGCTCTGTGCAATTTGTGTTATAAAATTATTGCCAAAATCATAGCGATAAGGATCAGACCTATACTCTCTCGATCTTTGTCTGCGAAACAACTGGGCTTCCTAAAAGGAAGATAGATTCTAGATGCAATTGACAGCTCATGAGTGTTTACACGGTATAAAGGTAAAAAAGTTACAAGCTATGATTCTGAAGCTAGATTTAAAAAAGGCATATGACTATATAAACTGGGATTTATTACGTTTAATTCTTTTACAATGTGGCTTTGGACTTCCCACTACTAATTGGATTATGAGTTGTGTGAACTTTGCGACTTATGCTATTCTGATAAATGGGGAGTCGACAAAGTTTTTTAAGAGCGGTAGAGGACTAAGATACGGCTGTCCACTTTCACCCCTCTGGTTCATTCTAGTGATGGAAGGACTCAACCTTACTCTAAAAGAAGGCCGGGCCAATGGGAAGTTGACTGGGATAAAAGTATCTAGATTAATAAATATTCTCCACCTTCTCTTCGTGGATGATGTACTCATAATGACAAAGGCATCGATTGAAGAGTGGAAAGAGATTGAAAAAATACTTTGTGTTTTTTGTGGTGCGTCGGGTCTAATGATAAATCTTCAAAAATCTACTTTCCACCACTTTGGGGTCAAGCACGAGATTTTAAAAGCCATAAATTAAATTTACCATTACATCTTCATAGAACTTTCTGAAGGGTTCAAATACTTGGGCTTTTTTCTTAAAACCAGATAACTATAAGGCAGAGGACTAGCACTGACTCATCACAAAATTTGAAAAAAGGATAAATCAATGGTGCAATCGATGGCTTTCCCTTGGTGGACGTTATGTGCTTATAAACGTTGTCCTTGAGAGCCAACCTGTTTATTGGATGGCTTTGGCAAGTATCCCAACTTCAGTACTTAACCGAATTAGACAACTAGTCTTCACCTTCTTATGGTCTAGCAGTAAGTTAAAACATAATTATCACTTGTGCAGATGGGAGACTATTGCAAGGCCCAAAAATGGTGGAGGTTGGGGATTGAGGAACATACACTTGTTCTATAGGGCGTTGTCAACAAACACATTATGGAGAGTCTTGATGAAGAATGGCATCATCGTGTCATCAAGGATAAATACTCCCCATATGGATCAGTGACGACATGGCTAAGATCTGCATCTACAGTTTCGACATAGGCTTCTCAGACTTGGAGAAATCTCCTCAAATCACTTCATCTTGTGTTATGTTGGTTATGTTGGAGTCCTGGCTCTGGACACTCTGTGTTACTTGGTAAGGACATGATCCTGGCCCTAGGCAAAGCTTCTATTTTTACTCAAGAACTAGTAGCTTCACTTAATCAAAGAAATATCCATTACCTTTATCAGGCCAGTAGAGTTTTACGACCAGGTACAATTTGCTCTATCTGGTTAGAAAGTGATGAGCTGGGCCTAGAAGGCGAACAAGCTATAGAGTGGAACAATTTCAAAAGATCCCTGATTGGATTAGGTGTACAACTTATCGACAAACTTGATGAGTTAAAGTGGACTGTAGGAGACAACTCGGGCATTCTCATAGTAAAAAACGTTTACACTGCGATAGCTACAAAATTATGGAAAAATACAATTGGAGGATGGAGGAAGAAACTGTGTCTATGGGACTGTCCATTAAAGATAAAACTATTTGTGTGGCTCTTTGTGGAAAACAAAATACTCACATGGAAAAATCTCCAATGCAAAGGTTGGACTCGACCTAGTTATTGCCATCTCTGCAACAGTAACCGAGAGATTGTAAAGCATCTGCTAGTAAACTGTCATTTTACTATTGAAGTCTGGGTTAGAATTAAAAAATCTCTAAATCTCTCATCAGAATGGAAAGCATTATCTATGAATGAATGCTTTGAAAATTGGAATAACCATAATCTAGTGTACCCCACATTGCCCGCCTTTGTTAGTTGGTATGTTTGGTTAGAACAAAATAAGGCCATCTTCGAATCTGGGAACCCCTCTATCCATAAGGTAGTATGCCGAACTCTAGGTGTTGTTGGCAGCTCCACAAAAAAGGAAAAAGTTCAACATCCCATAATCAAAAAGTCTATACCAAAAGAACATAAAACAAATGGATGGTTAGATGGGGCTGCCCAACAAAATGGGCTACAAATTGGTGCTGGTGGGGTGCTAAAGATCAATGAACATTCAACATACAAGTGGACTTTAAACTGTGGTCAAGGTACCAATACGAGGGCAAAATTGATGGGGGTATGGGCTACATTAACACTGGCATCTCAACTATCTATCACAGGTATAGAAGTTTTTGGAGACTCTAGAATAGTCATAGATTGGCTAAATAGGGAAGGAGCTTTACAAGTAGTCTCTTTGGACTGCTCAAATGATAGAATTACAGATCTCATCAAGCTCTTCAGTTCGACTACCTTTTCCCATATCTACAAAGATAGTAACAAAGATGCAGATTGGTTATCAAAACAGGCCCTACAAAAGCAACCAAGGAAGATAGCATACAACTTATGGGAAGATGGAAATGAGGGCCCTACATTATTGTTGAATCTATTCTAGCGTTCTACAAAGGAAGCTATCTATGTTTTTTGTATGGCTAATGATCTTAGTGCGGTCATAGACTGAGTATTTTATGTATTTTAGCTTATGCTCTATTTTGGGGTGACCTTGGGGATGATGTTTGTAACATGATCAATTATCCTTTGAAAAGATTGAGGAGGATCTAGATTTTCATTACAACCAGAAGTCAAAAGGATTGACGAGCATAGAGTTGGATCTTTGTCTAAAGACTTTAGAGGCAGAACGCAATAAACATCTCTTAGCAGAAGAGGAACCGTGGTGTCAGAGGAGAAGGGCAGTATGGATCAAAAGCGGTGACAAGAATACTGAATGTTTTCATCAGTTTGCAAGTCACAGAAGGAACAACAAGCACATTTGGGAGATCAAGGACGGAAACGGTATGGTCCACACAGGTCAGGAGGCTCTAAAGAAAGAAGCTACCAGGTTTTTCAACAGTTTCTTTGAGGACACAGGACAAAACACCATTGAGGATCAAGTAGCAACTATAAGGCTCTACCCTTGCCTAGTCACAGAAGACGATGTTATTTGTCTTGAAAAACCTTGTACCAAAGAGGAAATTCTTGAGGTTCTAAAATGTTTTACAAAGGAAAAGAGTTTGGGGCCCGACGGGTGGACGGTTGAATTTTTTAGTCAGTTCCTCGATTTGGTTGGGGAGGATTTGTTGGAAGCAATTGAAGAATCCAGGAAACGAGGTGAGGTTATTAGATCTCTCAATTAGAATTTCATAGCATTAATTTTGAAAGTCAATAAACCTACCTACTCTGGCGATTTTAGAATGATCGCACTGTGCAATTTGTGTTACAAAATTATCGCAAAAATCATTGCGATAAGGATCATGCTCGTTCTCTCCCAATCATTATCTGATGAACAACTGGGTTTCCTAAAAGGAAGACAATTTCTAGATGTAATTGGCACAACTCGGGAGTGTTTACACAGTATAAAGGTAAAAAAGTTACAAGCTATGATTTTGAAGCTAGATTTTAAAAAGGCATATGAATGCATAAACTGAGATTTCTTACATTTAACACTCTTACAAACGGGTTTTGGACTTCCCACTACCAAATGGATTATGAGTTGTGTGAACTCTGCTACATATGCCATTATGATAAATGGGGAGTCTACTAATTTCTTTTAGAGTGGTAGAGGCCTAAGATAGGGTTGTCCACTTTCGCCTCTATTGTTCATTTTAGTGATGGAAGGACTCAACTTATCACTAAAAAAAGGTGAGGCTAAAGGGAAGCTGACTGGGATAAATGTGTCTAGAATAATCAATATTCTCCACCTTCTCTTCATGGATGATGTCCTCATAATGAAAAAGGCATTGATTGAAGAGTGGAAGGAGATTGAAAAAACACGTTGTGTTTTTTGTGGAGCGTCGGGCCTATTGATAAATCTTCAAAAATAAACTTTTCACTATTATGGGGTACAACAGAAGGTTTTAGAATCCATCAAGGATATCTACCATTATAACTTCACTGAACTTTCTGAAGGTTTCAGATACTTGGGA
Source organism: Picea abies (assembly GCA_900067695.1). NCBI lineage: Eukaryota > Viridiplantae > Streptophyta > Pinopsida > Pinales > Pinaceae > Picea > Picea abies. The sequence continues at coordinate 7,561 of CBVK0100991780.1, forward strand.
TACTTCTTAAAACCTGATAATTATAAGGCAAAGGACTGACACTCACTCATATCAAAATTTGAAAAAAGGATAAATCATTGGTGCAATCGTTGGCTCTCCCTAGGTGGATGTTATGTGCTCATAAAAGTTGTTCTAGAGAGCCAACATGTCTATTGGATGGATTTGGCAAGTATTTTGTCTTCGGTTCTCAACCGGATTAGACAATTGGTCTTCTCCTTCCTTTGGTTGGGCAGTAAGGAAATACAAAATTTTCACCTTTGCAGGTGGGAGACTATTGCAAGACCCAAAAAATGTGGAGGTTGGGGATTGAGGAACATACATCTGTTCTACAGGGCATTGTCGACAAACACTCTTTGTAGAGTCTTGATGAAGAATGGCATTTGGCATTAGGTCATTAAGGATAAGTACCTCCCTTATGGATCAATGACTACATGGCTAAGATCAACAACAATTTATTCGACACATGCTTCCCAGACCTGGAGAAATCTTCTTAAGTCACTTCATCTTGTGTTACACTGGTTATGTTGGAGCCCTGGCTCTGGTCACTCTATTTTATTAGGTAAGGACTTGATCCTAGGCCTGGGAAAATCTTCTATTTTTACACAAGAACTTGTTGCCTCCCTCAATCAAAGAAATATCCACTACCTATACTAGGCCAATAGAGTTTTACGACCGAGAACGATCCGTTCTACCTGGTTAGAAAGTGGTGAGATGGGTTTAGTTGGTGAGAAAGCAATTGAATGGAATAATTTCAGAAGATCCATGATTGGATCTGGTGTACAACTTACCGACAAACCCGATGAGCTGAAGTGGACTGGAGGAGACAACTCGGGCATGCTCACAGTAAAAAATGTCTACTCTGTTATAACAAAAAAACTGTGGAAAAATACTATCAGAGGATGGAGGAAGAAATCGTGGCTTTGGGACCATGCACTAAAAAAAAAACTCTTTGTGTGGCTCTCTTTAGAAAATAAAATTCTCACATGGAATAATCTCCAATGCAAAGGTTGGACTAGGCCTAGTTATTTCCATCTATGCAAAAGCAATCAGGAGTCTGTAAAACACTTGTTGGTTAAATGCCCATTTACTATTGAAGTCTGGGTTAGGGTAAAAAAATCTCTAAATCTCTCATTTGGATGGCAAGGATTATCTGTGAATGAATGCTTTGAAAACTTGAGTAACCAGAATTATTTGTATCCCTCTTTGCCCACCATTATCAGCTGGTACATCTGGTTAGAATGAAATAAATCCATCTTTTATTATGGGAGCCCTTCTATCCAGAAGGTGGTTTGTCAAACTCTAGGCGTCGTTGACAGCTCCACCAAAAAGGTGAAAGCTCATCACTATAGAACCATAAAGCCTACACCAAAAGATAATTTGATAGACATGTGATTTGATGGGGCTACTCAACAAAATGGTCTTCAAAGTGGTGCTGGCAGGTTGTTAAGGATCAATGAACATTCAACATACAAATGGACCTTAAATTGTGGACATGGTACAAATACCAGGGCATAACTCTTGGGGGTATGGGCTATACTGACACTGGCATCCCGGCTAAACATCACCAATTAAGAAGTTTTTGGTGACTCAAGAATAGTCATAGATTGGCTAAATAGGAAAGGAAAATTGCAGGTAGTTACACTAGATTGCTGGAAGGAAAGGACCAGAGACCTCAACAAATCCTTCAACTCTATCATGTTTTCTCACATCTACAGAGACAATAATAAAGAGGTAGATCGGTTATCAAAACAGGGCCTACAAATGCAACTAGGGAAGATAGCATACAACTTATGGGAAGATGGAAATGAGGGCCCTACATTATTGTTGAATCTATTCTAGCGTTCTACAAAGGAAGCTATCTATGTTTTTTGTATGGCTAATGATCTTAGTGCGGTCATAGACTGAGTATTTTATGTATTTTAGCTTATGCTCTATTTTGGGGTGACCTTGGGGATGATGTTTGTAAAGACAGGGTATACATGAACACTTTGTTAGTAGATTGGGAGCGGGTTCTCTTTTTCCCTTCCCATTTTATCATGTTTTTCTAATGTAACGACAATCCTGAGAACATTTATCTAATATAAATATAACAAGAAATTTTGTGGAAAAAAGTCCACACACTACATTATCCAAATAACGCATGGTTCATTATGGTTCATTATAAGGCCTTCATAAAACAAATAAACAACATATGATAAAAATTGCAGTCATAAAAGTTCCCACAATAAATAGATGATATGCCTCCAATCGTCCATAAAATAACACATGGTACATGGTTCATTATAAGGTCTTCATAAAATGTTGCAAGGGTCTTCTATAATAAATAAACAACATATGATAAAAATTGCACTCAGAAAAGGCCCCACAATAAATAACATAAAGCTGCTAAGCATGTGAAGTATAAATAAAGTCCAAGCCATTATAATGGAGAGAAAGTGAGTCTTTATAAAGTGAGTCTTATCTCTCATACAATAAAAAAAAAAAAATCATTATCCATTGGAGAGAAAGTGAGTCTTATCTCTCATACAATAAAAAAAAAAAAATCATTATCCATCTAACTCCATAATAAGTTAAACAAATAGTTAAATATTGGAGTAGATCCAACTAAAAATAGGCATGAGAACTAGGTGAACTTGTAAGATGTTGACATGAAATTTGCTCTCCAAGATGGATGCATGCAAAATATAATAAAATAATGTCAAACCTAGGAGGATGTGCTCAAGGGTCCACCTAGAAGGACTCACAAAGTGTGCACTTAGAAAAGGCCCCACAATAAATAACATGTTGTTGCTAAGCATGTGAAGTATAAATAAAGTCCAAGCCATTATAATGGAGAGAAAGT
>CBVK0100991782.1:8319-20272 GCA_900067695.1 Picea abies
TGTCCAATCATGTGAACAAGCCATATCAAAGAAAGAAGAATTATTCAGAAAGATGACCCAAATAGACTTAGTCAGAAGTACCAACGAGGTCCAAGACCCCAACTTAATCGTCAACTCTATTGTTCCTGAGATTGATTCTAAGGCTCGAAGAATAATGTCAGGCATCAAAGGTTTTAAAATAAATGTTTTAATGAGTGTTTTTTCTACTTTCAGTTTTCTGAGAAATAATATTGAAATGAAATTAATAATAGGACAGTACAGAGGTTGTATCTTGTTATATGAGTCGCAATTATAATATAAAATGATGTAGAAGGAATTACAAAACTGTCAAACGAAGTCAGGTATACTTTATAGATAAGTCTCACCTTGTTTGCAGTAGAAGAAAAGTAGAGAACACACCCTTGAACATGATATAAAATGCAGTAATTCATGCAGATCACAGGTCTTGTTTTACTCACAGTAATAACATAGGAAAAATTGTTTTCTGAATGAACTTCTGGTATAATATGATCACAGTAGATATAATACTAAATTGCTACTAATCACTCTCCAAGAATTACAGAAAGAAATTCGGAGAAATGGAAACACAGAGGGAACACATAACTCAAATTGAATGAAACTTAGAATCTTTGTCTGCACTTGTATTAATACTAAAAAACAAGAGTTTCTCTATTACATTCGGCAAGAAGCATCCTCGAATAGATCTTAAATCTATGTGTTTATACAAAATCTGTCACAACTGAAAATCATTGAACTTCTTAAAACATTTAAGTAAATATAGAATACATCTGAATAAAACAACAACGTGTAAATATTGATGAGTTTTGCTGGCGCTTTCCTCTGTCTCTTTGTCTGTTGGTAGAAGCACTCATTTTCCTTAGACCTTTGGGTTGGGTACACATGTCATTAAGGCCACGTCAATCATTCGACTTACTGCCTTGGACGTTTGATCTTGTTGCCATTTGTCCCTTCGAGTGTGTTCAGCGGGGGAATGAATTACAATCGAGGTCGTGTGGGGAGGATAATCAGATGAATAGCACATCGTTGGCTCGTCAAGGGATGGATAACATTCACGGGGAAAAGTAACTCTCCATGGAAAGAATGACAGGGGAATAAGTTTCAGATGATGAGGTGGGATGAGTGGAAGTTAGAATGCGGGTGGTAGGGATAGACAAGGCAAGTGATTGTTGGAAGGTGAAAGGTAGAGAGGGTGGAAGGGATGCACTGTGCATGTTTCCTCATTTGATCCCAGCTACACTTGTTTTTCCCAGTTCAATTCATTGGGTGTATCTTTCCATCAATGCTATCACGAACCTTGAAGGCTCAATCCTCTCATTTACTTCGAAGGCAAACAATTTCTTTTGTATTCAGGGCATCTTTTCCTGAATCTTGTTTACTTCTTGGACTATGGCCTGGAACCACGAACTTGGGTCAACCAACCATTCATTGATATTTAGAAGATCGATTTGGCTCATTTCTCGGATGGCTGCCTGAATAGCTTCCTTATTCTTTATGGAGCTTTGATGGTTCATTTCTATCTCAATTTTCCCCAAGGCCTCTGAGATATTATTCCCCTCAAACTCAATCAGTTTTTTGTTTAATGATGACAATGCCTCTAGACAAGCCTCTTTCACCTCTTTGGAAAGTTTCTTTCCTTCTCCCAAATTTGTTTCCCAGGCCTTTAGGGCCATTCCATCCCTTACTTGTTCAAAATAACAGAGAAGAGGAAAATTAGGGGCATTAGCTTTCTGCATCAATATGAGAACTTCTTGAAACTTAGACCGGGCTAAGCAAGCCTCTTTTTCCTTGACACATATATCTTTTAGGGAAAGGTCTACTACCTGGTAGCATTTCTAGATGGCATCTACTTTCAGATAAAGTTCTTGCTGGGTAACTTCCAACTTCTCATTGATTTCCGATGCTTGAGTTCTGAAGGCCGAAATGTCTATCGTTGTGCCCTCCGCTAGGGTCAATCTGGCCTGCAACTGCAATATCAACTTGTCACGTTGAGTGACCAGATCTTGGTTGGTCTGTGAACTCTGGTGGAGCAGCTCAAGGTTATCCTGTAGCTATTTGATTTGTTGCCGATCACTAGCCCTGTTTTGTTCAAAATCCTGGTTCATTCTGTTTCTGACAGTCTACTTTGTAGTATATATCTGATTTTGCAAGTGTTATTCCAAGAGGCACTTATGTCACAATTGTTTAGTCAAATTGTCCACTGACCATTGATTGGCACTATCAAAAGTGCCTAATGAACCTGCAACTTATTTTGCAAACTCTAGACCATCATGGTCATTCCCCTCATACACTAGTCTTTTCCTTTTAGTGATGACTCCATCCTTTTGATTAGATTCTCTTTTCATGATAGCCTTTCATTTCTTGTTGAAAAATAAATCTAAGGGAGGCATCTCTTCAGGTAAGATAGGAGTAAGGTCACCTACGAAAGTGAGTCTAGAATTAGGATTTCTGAAGTTAGTTTGTAGAGGGGTTAATGATGTAATGGGAGAGGCGATTTTGGTGGAATGTTGTTGTCCTATTGTATTTGAGTTGCCAACAGAAGTTGTTGGTGTGGAATGAGAGACAATTTCTCCCAGATTCATGAAGGCCTCGAACCGTACTATCACCTGAGGATCATTTAGTCCTGATAGTGACGTCCTTATCTCGTGAAATAATACTTCTGGGCTTTTCATAACCTTTTTGGCTTTGTGTTTAGTGGAGTAACTTGGCTCAGATTATGTAGATCTAGCTTCATGTGAGGGAGGCGTGGCCATTGACTCTCCCTGCAGTATCTTTGGTAAATTGTTTCGCCTATGTTTTTGAAAGCTAAGGAAACCAGCTTGTTGGTCTGGGGGTAGGGTCAAGAATCTGCTTTGGACTTCCTCATAAGATCTAACTCCCCTAAATATTTCATCATAAGGGGAATTTGTATGTGTGTACTGCTTCATGTTAAACTGAGCCAGATGGTTTTCCACTATTTTATGTGGATCATCTTTCTTGAACTCGATGTTAACCAATTTAACATCCTCTAGGGCTGCGGCCTCAACTTTAGAGTGACCAAAATCCAATAATGTAAACATGTCAACTTGAATGGGGAAAGCCAACCAAACCTTTTTCTGAGCTGCTTTCTGCTCCTTGTTGATACCTCCTACCATTGTTTGGTATGTCACTTCTCTGAACACTAATGTGTTGGGTAAAATTTGTGGGAGAGCATGAGGAGGAATCAAGCAACCAAAAACTCTGATGTAGGAGAAATTTTCCTCAATGAACCAATCTGTGAGCCTACCTAAGTTCCCCATAATTCTCTCTGAAATCCAGGGTGGTGGGTGACCATAAATGGCTATGTGAACATGCACTATGACATTGTGACAGATTTCATAAAAGAAATCTTTGGCTTTCTCCTCCCATAACTTGGAGTGATAAAAATGAATAGGTTCAGAACTGGTTGGGGTCTAACTCCAGTTCATCATGGGAAAAGGGGTCATGAAACAAATGGCATCCATCACATACGTCGACATGTAAAAAGTAGCAGGCTGCCCTTTTGATTTCATTGTCTTATAATCAACGATTTCCTTGGCCAAATTATCCAACAACATTTTGGCCCAATTGAAAGTGTAACCCTCGGCTACCTCGTTCATGATGGCTACCCACTCCACCGAGAAATGTGTAGGGCTCTTCTTTCCGAACATGCGACTGAGCATCATGGCTACATACAACATATGAGTATCCAATGACGTTGTGGTGTACGTACCATGAGCATCGGTTTTGAAATTCTCCGGATGTCCCCACCAAATCTTGATTATATCATGACCAGTCTTGTCGTATTGGGCGCATTCTTTTCTCTCAAACTCTAGAAGGAATGCGGCATTATAAGTGTATTTAGGAGTAGGGGAGAGTTTGTACATTACTTGTAGGTGTTCTGGTCGGAAAGAGCCGACGACTTCCTACTGGTGGTTGATGATGCTCTTGGTCTGAATGTGAATGTGTCCAAGGCCCACTTATCATATCATTGTAAGGCATGATTCCTAACCGTGTTTCTATCTTGTGCAGCTCTGATTGTGTTATATGTCTTAGCTTAGTTGTATAAGAGTCGTCGTCTTCCTCTACAGAGTCTTCTGGACAGTTGATGATTTCATAATCCAGGACCTCAAAAACTTGCGTCTAGGTTTTAATGGCATCCGCGACTCACGGGGTAGTGTCTGATAGAACATCTGCATTCGGGTTTGAATTCTCACCCGCTGTGTCAAGCTTTTTTGCCATTTTTCGCGATGCCATAATCCTCAAGGAAACAAAGTGAGCTTACCTGTTACAGGAGAAGTCTATGAGTTCTTCACTAGATAAAATTGCTAATTGCGAATGGTGAAAATGATTTTGAAATTGAAATGCTTTTATTCAAACAAAATTTTATCGATCTTCGCATAGCCTCACTGACGAGGAATTTATTAACCTTAATGGAATGGACTACTTGGCAATCCACAATCTTCGTTTGAAATCATTACCCTTAATCAACCATAAATTCCATCAATACTTTGACGGTTTGTGTTCGAGAGCTTTGGATGTGACAGGGTGGAAACCTCCCGAATCCCAAACCCACGAAAGAGTTAATCTTTGGACAATCACTTTTAAATTTTAATTAATCATGTTTAAACATTGTATTAACTTCAAGTGTTTCGGAAGTTCGAACTTCGAGGGTTTTGAATATAGCACAAGGGAAAATTCTCGAAATCTGAAACTGTAAAGTAATTAATTTATGAGCAATCTCCCTTAAGTCTTAATTAATCATGTTTAACTGGAAGTATTTCAGAAGTTCAAACTTTGTAGGTTTTTTAATAGAGCACAAGGAATCTTTCTGAAATCCGAAACTGTGAAGTAATTAATTAACTCTTAATCGCGATTAACTTTGTTATTAAATGTTTTATTAACTCCTTTTTACTCTTTGAAATGTCTAATACTTCGACATTTGGAAACTATGGTGATTTGTGAACTCAATCTTTGTTAAACTTCCAAAGGGCCATCTCCCGAAGTGACGTGGCAGAGATGACGTCATTCTGGAGACGTGTCAAGAAGAGAGAGGTGCCACATGTCAGCTCACGTAAGATTTAAAAGACACGTATCCTATGACTCGTGTTCATGATTTCTTTAGGATTTATCGTGAGCTGTTAATTTCGGGTCTCAGAGTTTCGGGGTTTTTACTATTTAGACTTGTTGGAACGTTCGAAGCGCGGATCTCTGAAGCGATCGTTGGAGACTTACTCTTTAAAACTCAGGCAGCTCCAAAATTTCACAGAGCATTAGGATCGTTCGATCAAATTAAGGAAACTCATAGACGACGGATAATGTACGTGCTTTATTATTAAATAACAAGAAATGAATTTGATTTAAAATTAAAATGCCATTTTCCAAACTTTTGCTTTCTTTGAGTAAAATTTTATTCCTAAGAGGTGAAAAATATAAAGCTCAATTGTGTGTGTTCCAACATAGGCTCCATCTGGGCATTGTGGCTCCCTTTGAGGCACGAAAGAACAATAGACCAAGTGCCTTTATTGGGCAAATGGAGTTATTATTGAATTTTTGAAAAACATTTTCCAGTTTTATCTAAGAATTAGTCATTCATAGAAGAACGAACTTAACCAAATCTCGAGAAACTTCAAAATACTCTCAATCATTTATCTTAATTCAGGCTATTTAAAGTTCCCCTTTCTTAAAACTGATTTTAGAATCGTTTAAGATAATCAAAATAGTTGTAACTGAAATATCAAACTTCAACCGACTTCGTTTGCATTAAGATTAAGCAGATGTAATAATCTATTTAGGGAATCCCCAGTTGGTTCAGGGTGTAAATATCACCGCAAAGAGAACTAGATGACATAGTATGCTATATGGATACGTATGACAGCCTTACAGATATCATAGATATTTCTTCACTGCCAGTGAGTTTGTTCAGTACCCCGATGAAGTTATCCACTTCTCCCATTGATTTCCTTTCACCACTTCGATTAGTATTTTTGTACTTTGTTGAGATGAGGGCAATCATTATATGAATTCCCTTTCATCATCTCTTTTGGACAAGATGGGGGAAATCAAATTATGAATTTTCTTTCACCATCTGTCTTATATTTTAAAATTTTGAAGTGGGGGCAATCAATATGTATGTATCATACAAGGGATGATATTTGTTTTAAATTTTTTGAAAAGAAGGTGTATTAATGATTTTAAGAATACTTTGAAACTAACATTCTTCCAATTTTCAATACACCTTCACCTGTAGGGGAGAATTTTATGGGAATATTAATCTTTTCAGTGATCAAACTTGAGCGAATTAGTCAGTTTAAAGTCTGATAGAAGAGCTAAAATTATCAGGATTAGTCTAGACATACTTTTTCAATTGAAATCAAAGGAGCATAAAGATTTTCGCATAACCTTGTTTTGAAAATATGTTTTTGAGTTCTCGGAGTCAAGGTGAGTTTCTTTCTTTCTATGAAGATTGAGAAAGGATAAAGAAAATCTGAAGTGGATAAGGACTTGGGGATAGGAAAAAGTAACCAAATCGTGGATTCGAAGGACCTGACACAAAAATCCCAATCCCACATAAGTTTGTGTATTTAATTCAGACTTCCTTCTAGATTATTTATTTTTATTTTATTTTTAATTCAGAGATGGCTTTAGAATTTATCAATATGACACCTTAAGCTGTAATTTTATACTTCTTTGATTTTTTGGTTCGGGTGATAGTATTTTTATGAGTGAAACTTCCTTCCCATTCATTTCAAAGAATTTCCTAAAAAAATTATTTGAACTAGAAGGGCAAGAACTCATACCTCGTTTTCCTTTTGAACTTTCAACAAGGCACATCATTAATTCATCACATGCTCTGAGAGGAATCAAATGTTTGAAAAATGAGTGTTGAATTCTTATTCATCCCCACCTCCCGTTCAACCAGATATATTTTGTAAAATGAATAAAATGCAAAATGTTAGAAAATTCCATATAATAGAGATGGTATATGATACAAATGTTTATATATTTTATTTCAATGATGTCATGCAATCATAATTTATTGAAAATATTTACAACAAATGATTAAATGACTTAGATAATTTACAAAAGAAAAGAAAAATTGAAAATTAAAATAGCGAATGTCAGTCCAAACCAATATATATTCAATGGAAATGTGAAATATGACCACTGCATGAAATGTTTTAAGTAACGCCCGTTGATAGGAGCATCAAGAATTTCTCCATCAAGATTTTCCAATGAGAAAGAGTTTTTTCCCTCAGCAACTTCGATTTTTAATGGTCTGAACCAGAGATGATCAAACCTTCCATGTTTCCCTGCATCTTCTTTTCTAGCCTCCCATTTTAAAACTAAATCGCCTGGAAGAAACTCCATGTCTTTGGCTTCTTTTTTTATCAAAAAGGGTCTTCATATTGCCCTGGTACTTTTGAAGTTTATCATCCACTTCCACTTTGTTTTGTTGGACTTCGATGATTTGATTCATCCTTCTCGTAACTTTGTTTGGTTCTTCATTTGCATCCTACCAGAGTTTCATCACAGGAAGAGCAAGATTGATAGGAAGGACAATGTCAGTACCATAAACCAATTGGAAAGGAGACATACCTATCGATTTCTTGGTGCCAATTCGGTTCGCCCATAGGGCATACTTTAGGTGGATATGCCAAGCCTTTTTATTTCTGTCAAAACTTTTTTGATTATAGTCATCAGGCTCTTGTTAGATGATTCGGCTAACCCATTTCCCTGAGGATAATAAACTGTAGAATGATCTAAAACAATATTGTATTTTTGGCAGAAATCGATCATCACCATAGACTTAAAAGCTTGAGCATTTTTAGTGACTATTTTTCGAGGACACCCAAACCTTGATAGGATGTTTTCTTCCAAGAATTTTATTACTACTGAATTTGTAGCATTCTGAGTTGAAATGGCTTCAACCCATTTCGTAAAGTAATTGGTAGCGGTTAGAATCCATCTATGTTGAGCACTTGATTGCGGATGGATTTCTTCGATGAAGTCTAGGCCCCATTGTTGGAAAGGAGCTTCAACTTTTATTGGGATTAAAGGTAGTCCAGGGAGCTTCTGCTTACCAGCGAACAGTTGGCACGAATTGCAGGCTTTGACCCTTGCATTCACATCAGTAAATAACATTGGCCAATAATATCCAACCCTCGAAATCTTGTAAGTTGTCGCTCTCCAGACATGATGCCCTCCGCATACTCCCTCGTGGAATTCGTCAATGACCCCTTTTGTTTCAAATTCTATCAGGCAACATAACAAGAAACCTAGGGGGTCTTTCTAGTGCAGCTTGCCATTAACAATGCAATACATAAGTGTGTGGAGTTTTAAAGTCCTTGCTTTTGAAGGAGTCATGTTATTTGGGCATTGAAGAGTAAGGCGGTATGTAACAATATCATGGTACCAGGTAGATGAAGAAAAATTATCTTCAATCTAAATCACAGTTGTTTGATCGTTAATTTCCTCTATATCTAGAGGAGAATCATGTGATTCGAGGTTATTTATTTCGAGGGCTTTGAAATTTGATTCAACTAATAGCCTCGCCAAACCTTGACCTTTGACTAGCTTGGTCGGTTTCACTTCTAGATCAAACTCTTGGATTTTAGCCAACCATATCCCTCTTCTTCCATCACTGTCTGGCTAAACCAGGATATCCTTAATAGCATTTGTTGGCACATAAGCGATTAGACATATGTTCTGAAAGCCTTGAGGGCCTTCACCATTGCATAAGCTTGTTTTTGAAGCACATCATATCTTAATTCTGCATCCCTGAGGCTTTTGCTGAAGAAGGCTATTGGATGTTCGAATCCTTCTTATTTTTTTGAAGGAGTATTGTTGCAACAGTGTGTTCAGAAGCAAACGAGAAGATTAAGAATTCCTTTGTATTGTCCGGACTTGCTAGTACTACTGCTTCCCTTATAACTTTCTTGACACGCTTGAAAGACGCTTTGGCTTTTGCAGTCCATTTTACTTCGCTGTCATTTTTTAACATATCTATAATCATTTTAATTATTTCAGCAAAGTTGGGAATAAATCTTCCCAAAAAGTTGATCTTACCTAAAAAAGATTGAATTTGTTTTTTGTTTCTAGGGATATTAATCAGGCCAATAGCCTCAACTCGCTTAAGGTCAACCTTGATTCCTTATTTTGACACTATATGGCCTAAGAGCTTACCTTTTTGCATAGAAAAACGTGATTTTTGGGGATTAAGAGACAAACCAAATTTTCTACATTTTTCGAAGGTCTATCTTAGGTGCAGCAAATGTTCAACATCAAAATTGGAAAAAACTGTTAGATCATCTAGATAGATAACAACAAATTTCTCTCTCTCACCGACGAACATGATATTCATCGCTCTCTGGAAAGTGGCTCTTGCATTCATAAAACCAAAAGGCATTTTATCATAGATAAATGTTCCCCATGGAGTGGTAAACACAGTCTTTTCTCTGTCATCTTCATGAACATCAATCTGGTTATATCCTAAAAAACCATCAATCATGGAAATCTTGTTAGCCCCTACTACGTTTTCTAGAACATGGTCCATCTTTGCAAGCGGGTATTTGTGTTTAAGAGACGACCGATTTAAGTTTCTAAAATCAACACAGAGCCTTATTTCGTAGTTCTTCTTTCTAACGGGGACCAAATTGGCCACCCATTCAATTTTTGCATCGAGGAGTTTCTTAACTTCCCTTTTTATTATTGGCAGGAGAATAGGGTTTATTTGTTTAAGCTTCTGCCTGAAAGGTTTAATACAATGTTTTAAAGGAATCTTGTGTTCAATAAAAGAGGTATCGTAAGTTTTCAGATCATCATAAGACCATGCAAAAACATCTTTATATTGCCTAAGTAACTCAACATACTTACTCTTTATTTGGGCCGGAAAGTATTTCGATATTTTGACCATTTTGGGATCTTTGTTATTTTCTACATTAGAGTCTTCAACTTCTTCGGGTTGAGGTCATAAGGTAAACTTTAAAGGTATGTCATCCTGGTCAAGCAATCTTTCTAAGGGGATCACTCCTCTGGGAATCTAATTGTTCTTAAGCAAGAGCATGCGGTGATTTGCAATCTTATCTTGGAATTTTTCTGGGTTATCCCCTTCCTCCACAATCCAAGCAGGATCATTCTGATTTTTCTGATCTATGTGAGTTTCAAAAAACTCGTCAACTATTTCCAGGAACTACTTGATTTGTTCGTTGTCTTCAAACACTTGTCAGTGCTGAACATTGTTCGGGATCGAGGGTCTATGTCTCATCTTGATGTGATATTTTAGTTTCAAAACAGTAGGTGGTATGAAGGTCACAACAGCCTTGGCCAAGGAATTTGGCCAAGGAATCAACTTGTTGATTTTACATTATGGGAATAGAGTGAATATTAGAAGACGAGAAGAAATTCTCTATAAGATCCCAAGCGCAATTTATATATGATCATAACCTTGGATTCTTAGCTTGATATTGTTGTTTTACTTGTTTTACAATGAGCTCTGCATCACCATAAACTATCAGATGTTAGATTTTTAATTTCCTTGCAACTTCTAATCCTAAGACTAAGGCTTCATATTCACAGACATTATTGGTATAATTGACCTCCCATTGTAATCTGTAAGAGAAAGGAATAACGTACTCATCCCCTGGCACCACAAATAATACTCCATCTCTGGAGCTCCTTCGTAGGAGGAAGCACCATCGAAGAACATTTTCCACATTCCTTCCCTAACATTTATATTTTTCTTTGAAATTTATGTTTTTTTTATTTTCTTCTTCTATACATTCTTCAAAATCATCATCTATAGATAATATACAATTTCCTAAGTCTTGATCAACAACATAGATTGGGTAGTTATTGGGGTTTTGAGGGTCACTTACAGTATACACCAGTCTAGTTTCTTTGTACAGTCAAGCGAATTGTCCACCAAAAATTGGAATAGTAGCGTAAGTCATGTCTAGCTGAACCGATCCCCCTAATTTGGCACTCCAAGATTTGGATAGAAGCATACCATATTTGGCAGGAACGTCAACAACAACCACATCCATAAGGATACTTTTCACAAGGACCTGAGCAAGGTTCACCACCAAATCTTTAATCATACCCAGACACTTAACCTATCTAGAGTCAAACGAGTACAAATCTTGATAAGGTCTGGTAATCTCAAGGCCCAATTTTTCCATGATAATATTAGGCATTAAATTATGAGAAGCTCCTGAGTCTAGCATGCAATTATGAAGTAAATGATCATGAACAATTAGTGTAATATAGAACGGAGCAACAAAATCCTTATTGTTTTCAATGTGTGGACCAAACATGATTAAAGGTTTTTTGTCCTGCAAATCGATAACATCAGCTTGACATTCAACATCAAAAAAATGTATTGCTTTAGCAATTTGCTTTTTATAGATAGGGTTTTTAGCAAGTTCAACCAAAGGCATTGGGATTTTAATTTTAATAAGCTCATTTTCTAAATTGAATCCTGCAATTGTTTTTTCAATTTCTCTGGTCTGAACTTCGACTTCCATATTTTATGGCTTCTTAGTTTGTACTAATCTTGTTTCAACTTGCTTTGTTCGAGTAACTTGAGTCTCAGTTGATGGTTTGGTAACTACTGCCTCACTTTCTTTATTTCGTGATAAAATACTTTTTGGTGGAGTATTTGTAGAACTTTTCTCCCTTCGCCTTAAATCATATTTATGTTGAAGTTCGACCCTTATTGAGTCAGTGAGACCTTGATACGTAGAGTCCCCCAGACTGTTGATGTTTTCATCATTATTAAACAAGGATTCCAGATCTAAGGATTTTTCATAATCTTACTTGGTTAAGCGTGGCTCAATATCATCATCACTAAGGTTGTTTAGATCTTCCTCTAACTCCTCATAATCTTGCATTTCATCTCTCTACATGAAATTCTCAGTTTTAAACGGAGCTTGGATCT
>CBVK0100991788.1:0-18358 GCA_900067695.1 Picea abies
AATATTCATGGTTGAACCTTCTCACCTCCACTTTGCATTCAACTCACATTTCCCATTGCGCCGAAATAATTGATGAGTATTTTGCGCCGAAATAATTGATGAGTATTTGTAAAGTAAGGTCTAAGGTATTTTGGGCATACCTATCCAATGTAAACCTTCAATTTTTTTTCGATTTTAAATGTTTTGATTATAATATTAGTTTTAATGATATAAAACCATTTTACATATTAAATTTATTTTTATACTTGTATTTTTTTTCGAAGAAGTGTTTTGATTTATAATATTAGTTTTAATGATACAAAATCCTTTTACACATTAAATTTATAATATTCGTATTTTATTATTTAATATTGGTTCTTAATATTAAAGCAATTTTTTAACTAGATTTAAAAAAAAAATATTAAAGTATTTTTTTTTATTTTAATTAAATTTAAAAAGAAAATCAACATTACTAAAAGAAAGAATTTACTAGCTTTATAATGAAAGAGGGTTTTGGACAATTCCTAAAAAGACCTAGAATGAAATAATAAGTCATATTTTCAATCTTAAGGTGGACAATGAAAAACAACTTTCTCTTAAAATGCTCTCCATAAGCTCACAATAATTCTCAATTTCAAAATATTTATAATAATATCAACATTCCTAAACTTTTAACTTCTCAAAAATGTGAAGATTTAGGAAATCTTCTCTCAAATAATTCTAAGCTTAATTTTTTTATATAAAACATTTCATGTAATTCCTAACTATAATTTCTTAAGATTGATAAACCAAAGTTTATCGAGTAGATGTTAACAATCATGATCATAATAATGATCATTACATTACTTGTATATACAAAGTCAAATAGGTTATTTCGAATGATTTAAAATAAATTCCTAATGTAATAAGTTCTTTTTTAATAATTTAAGATTTTAAGTGTTGTAGATCACTATTTGAATGATTTAAATATTTTGATTCACATAGTGTTATGAACTAAAAAAATGATACATTGTCCTTCACACTAAGTTATAGAATGTGAATCCCAGATAGGGTGACAAGTGGATTGCAAGGGATGAAAGATGGAGCTTGGCTGCATAGGGAGATATTAATCCCTGCCGCCAACCTCCCTTCCCTCCAGAATGAATGACCCACACTCATCGAGGATTAATGGTAGTGCGTTGGGCACTCCAAGGAGACTTAATGGTGCCTTACATGAACTAGGCTAGGCATACTAAGTAAGGTACCTACAGTAGGATAGCATTCACCTCAGCCTTCATGGCTTTCAACCCTGTCAATTCGCCAGGCACTATGAAGGCTTGTGCCCTGGAATGCTTTCCCATTCCATATTTTCCTTGTGCTCGATTATTCCTCATATTTCTCTTCCCCTTATTCTCAAGTGTTCCTTGGCTCTCCCATTTCATTTTCACCTAGTGCTCGATTTTTTGGCCACCCATGGTAAATCCTCCATTATTTATCCAACTCAATCCTCACCCGAGCGCCCACACCATCACCAAAGAGAGGCAGAAATATAGAAGGAGTTTGTTGTACTACAATGCCCTTAACATATGCAAAAAACTCCCTCCCTCTCAACTTGCCCTCATCATTACCAGTCATTTCGACCAGAGCCATAATCGACCTTAGCAACCTCGACCTCCTACGTCCAATTCCACCATTGACCTTGGAAGATACCCAATCAAGGAGAAAATTCTCCCTCCTGAGAAGCTCGCCCCTTCACCTAGCCTTCACCCAAAAATTTCTAGCCTCAAAACCCACACGCCAGATCATTTTTATGGCACTAGAGAATGCTTGGTGGAGGAAGAAATCCCTCCCAGTTAGAAAGTGTGTATCCCAACAAAAAAAATGGATGAAGACTTGCATATGGATGCATATATGATAGAGGAGTCACCTCTAGCCACCCCAATTCGACTCACAGATGAGCATCTTCAGCTCATTTTCGAGCTGGGACAGAAACTTGACGACCAGGCACACATCCAACAAATCCTGGGACATCGAATGGACCTCTTGTTCGACGCCATGATGGAAGCTCCTACAACAAAGCAATGCCCAACATGCAGCCAAAAACCTGTCCTAGCCTACAATGCCCATGGCAGGCCGAGCCTGAGTTCGCACTTGAACTAGCTCCCCCAGGTCCATGTTTTTCTTTTGGTTAAGTCAATTACCCAAAGAATTGAGATTCTCTATCAGATATTGTATGATAGTCTGCCATGGTCACTGGTTAGTCGGTCACTGTGACCATTTTTGTCACTTACACATTCTTATTGTCATGTCTAAACAGTTACAGTTGCACTTGAATTTTGATAGCCACCTATCCTAGTTTCCCAGTTGTGGAAAGACAGATGAGAGACTCCATATTTTGTAATGCCACGTATATTTATGAATATCAATATATAGTTACTTTTATTTACATAAAAAAAAAGTTGTAGAATGTGAAACAACCATAATTTTAAATATCATAAAACTAAACTTAAAAATATACCGAAAACTAATGTGAAATGAGTTCACCACTTTGTTTATAATGTCAAACCCATAATGTGAAATGAGTTCACCACTTTGTTTATAATGTCAAACCCATGTGAGTAAATTTAAAATAAAAAACCTTTAAGCATTGAAATTATATTTAAATAACACGATGAAAGAATCTTCAAAGTGGTGGCGAATTTAAATTATAAAGACACTCGCTCATGAATAATCTTATACAATTTTTGAACGGATACCATATATCTTCTTGTTAACACCAGAATTTGCAACCTATTTCATAGGAATCAAACATAATTGAGGTTTACTCTCAGGAGCATTATGGTATAAATCATGTGGCATTTTCCCCATGATTTCCAAAGCAAAAATGAAATGTTTGGGGTCTAAAAAGCTCTAGCATCCTCCTCTTCCTTCCACGTGACCGTCACTCACTTGTCATGCCATGCAAGTTTGCGCCAAGAATTTTGCTCCACGTCACCCCTGCACATACGCTATCGACCCGCCACCTATTGCACGTGTATTGGTCACAAAAGAAGATCTGCATAACCTTGAGATGTCAAAATTGACTCGCAGAAGTCATTGGCACCGTCTAAGAACATTCATGGGTGTCAGCCCTCATCCTGGTCTCGATGAAGGCAGTTACTGAGAATGAGAGCAGTGGTTAAGACCTCATCTCAAAACATAAATGGAAATCCAAAAAGGATTGGCAGATTTGAGCTCGCATTTGACAAAGAGTTGCATGCACAATTTGATAGAGAAGGTCTAGACGGAAGAGCTCACATCTGACAACATAAGATTGTTTGCATAGTCTGGCAGAGCAGATGCCGATTGAAAACTTTTAATGCAACAATCTGATCACACTCATGATGGTTGCAGCAGTTCTTCTTATTGTAATATTTTAAATTATTGATGATGGTTGCAGCAGTTCAATTTTTGAGCTAGGCTCCCTTATTGTAATATTTTGATGAAGAACTCTGGTTCGTTGGTTATGTAACTTGATTTGAGACTTCTTGATTAATCTAAGTCAGCTTTATTCTTCCATCTTATTTGTCTCTGATATTGAGAGAGTTCATGATTGACTGATTCACATGGATTGTTGTAACTGTATTATGATGAATGTTTGATTATAGTGTTGTTATAATTTCTTTCATTTTCTTTGAGATTTGAATTCAAGAGAATCTTGTGTTTAAGTTTTTCCTCCTTAGGCTGTTGGAAGACCTGATGTCTACAACAAACCTCTACACTCTCACCAAATTCTTCCCTCTATTCACCCTTACTCCAACTTACTGACTGAAGTTAATCAAGACCTCAACTACATGTGCATACTAATCCAGTTTTCTGAGTTAAAACGATATCATCTTGAGTCTGCACCCATTTGAAATGATATCATCTTGAGTCTGCGCCCATTTGACCTCTTTAAAACCAACCTGTGACATAAACCTCTGATGGGTACTGGACTTATCCTCATTATAGTCTGAGGGTGATTCATAGTGCTAACACATAGTCTTCAAAACCATTAGTGCTTTGAACTGGCTCCCAGTACCTAACAATAATAAACTCTTGATACTTTGTTTTTTCACTTTTGCAATAGATGTTTTAGACAAAGAAGTTTCAAAAGCACTAAAAAAAATTAGTGTAACAAAAGGCACCAACAAAAGTACTTGTCTTAGAGAATAATGTATATTGGAAAGGTGAATTAAAATCTCACAACAAAGGATAACAAGATATACATGGATCATTGCATTTTCTTCCAAAGTCAAACCTTATAACTACTTTAAATAAACAATTTACCACGAAGTATTGGAGTCCTAAATTATTTGTCGAAACTGCAAATACGAGAACAGATTCACAAAAGATAACAAATGTTTCAACCTCTTTTCTATCATGCCATGTGAATGCTTCTACACTTATCTAGAGGGAAGGATGAGTGGATTCTATGTGTAAATAAGAATCCGACAAAATGTTTTGTGTCTCAATAATAGGACACGTTCCTTGTGACCAAGATGTCCAAGTTTTTATGTTGAAGGAAGACTTTTGTTAGCCCTAGGGTAAGCCAATGTTGCCAACAAAGCACAAGTCTCTCGAGTCAAATATCTTAGGTCCATGACCTCCGCCTTTAATCCCAGTGCAAAATTATCACCACAAAAATCTAGAACTTTTTCCCTTCCCTCTCTATCGACATTCCTATGTTTGAAATTGTCTTGGTACTCTTGAGAATTTAGCATTTGGACTTTATTCTTTGTGCATTCATGCACTTACACGTAGGTGGGGGTATTTGAAATATATTTGGCACTTGGATGCTCTATCTAAGACACTCGGATGAATTGACTAAAAATCTTTCCTCGACACATGGGCGCTCTTCAAATCACTTAGCATCCAGGAGTTTACACCAAGTTCCCATGTCAGTACTCTTCAACGTTTGACAACAGACTTTAGGCCAATCCTTGTTTAACATTTGGATGGGCATCCTTATTTTATAGTGGGTGATATCCCACATGCATGGGAAAAGAGACTCCTTTGTGATAGATATACATGAGTGCATTCAAGGTTTCTTGACGCGTTTTGCATATGTTACACTCCATGTTTGGGCGCTACACTTGTGACTTGGTATCGGATTGGGAACCTTGGTCCTTGGTGCTTGTGGTGTATGATTGGCTCTTGTTGGTCTCGGGTGATTTATTGATGACATGTGGAGTCAAATTGGAGATTGTCCTTAAAGGCCAATATTTTTTTCATAAAACATTTAAAAACCCCAATACTTTTAATAAAAACATTTGGAGCCTCATATAGCCCGGGAACCAAAATTTCAATTGTTTTCCAAAAAATCATAAAACGTTTGTAGATGCTAACACTAGGCTTCTAGAAATTTTTTAGGTTAAATATCAAATCATAGCATGCACTACTGAAATGCACGCTAGAGAAAGGAAATGCATTCGGTAGTGCCTCTACAACCAAATATGATATCTTGGCCAAAGGTGAAAATTTTAACATTGTCTCCAATTGGGGATGAATTCCTCTGTACGAGGCACCAAGGATATGCAGATCATTGCCTTCTTTCAATTCTATAGAGTTATGAATGCTGCAACCTGCTTTGAAACTACACTCACAAACCAAAACTGCTCCTTCCATCCAAAATAAACCGTACCAATGGTTTTCTTTCCATTGGGATATGGAGTCTTATTCATTTATCTATTTCACACCAAATCAAACTAAATCTAAAAAATAAATTCTTGGACTGCGAGCTTATTCAACACACCTACTACTCCTAACTAGTTTAATTCAACTTGATCATGTGTAAACGAATTCCCAATGCATCTAAGCAAGAATTGACTTATGAAATGATTTTCTTGTTCACAATTTTGTGAAAAAGGAACAAAAATAAAATGATATTCGCAGCAAAGATCCCATGAGAAATTTGTACTTAAAGCTAAAATTAGTTTGCATGTTGAAAGTTACAACATTTAGGACCCCTTGAAGAAAGGAATCCATCCAAACAACCACTGGATCATAGATAATATTATAGAATTATTCTTGATTCATAAGATAATGTTGCTCATATGTAAAATATGCTTCATTAGTCAAGTTGCACTCCACTTGTCCTCCTTGAAACAACTCATAAACATCATATGCCTTAAAACAATCAAGGGAAGCAAGACCATCTTGAATCTATTGATAAGTGTCTTGAGCATAAATGTCTTTAGGAACGTTTAAACAACAAAATTATCATGAAAATATGAAGGGAACAATTTTCTTGCATCAATTTCAAGAGAATAAATAATATCCTCAATGAAATATTCATTATGTGTAATTGTCTCCTCATGCATCTGACCGTAGTTGAGATGATGAATCTTGTGTCTAGAGAAATGATGCATCAATGAAAACTCTTCACAACATTCATCATAAAGGGAATCAACTGCATACATTCCTTTATAATAAGAATTAAATATGACATTAAATTCCTTCAACGAAGAAATTCTAGATGGAGGTAAAGATCTACAGGATTCTCGCGATTTTCCTTTTAATGAATACCTCAACATATTTATTAAAACATCTTCATTAATAATATCCATCTTATGCATGCACTCATGAAAATCCAGCAAATGCTCAGCATGGACTTCCCAATATTCTCCCTTAAACCTCAGAAGACAACTTTCCCATTCATCCCTTTCAGGCATAGGATTCAGAAAGCCAAGTACATTTGAAAAATAAAAACTTGCATACCTTTGAGCCAAAATGGCATCCATTGCTTTTGAAATTATGGATCAGTGGAGTTTCTTGTGAATTAGTCAACCATGGAATTGTCAGGTGAATGATCTGCAACATGAATGTGTCTGGATTTTGTTCACCATAAAAACCTAGATATGATCATTATCGTTCTCCCAAGGAAAATCTTAAATTTCATCCCTGGAAACAACGCAAAAAGATTTTATCCCTAAAGTTTGCACTAGACTGCAATAGGGAAAAGTGAGGGAACCTTAGTTATTTCCATATTTCTTTGGTTGGAATAATGGATCAGGTAGACAAGGTTGAGAAGATGAAAAGGCGGGGAATTGGATTAATAATAACTATAGATCAGTGATCAAAGTCATTGGGCATGGAGTCTCTGTCATATTTCATGGACCTGAGACTATCAAACCAGTTATGAGATGTGCATGATAAAGCATATATAGATAGAAGAATAAGGAGAAAAAATAATTAAAACACACACTTCATTAGCAGCTTAGATTTGCATAATCCATAAGAAGAATCTCCATAAACAAACAGGTTTTTCATTAATGAAGATAAATTATATGAATGAACTTCATAGAAATAGATTAATCACACTAAGAGATTAATGTACATGCAATATGTAGTGTATCATTTCTATCAAAATAAGAGGAAAAATAAAAAATAAAACACAATAGAAGATACAGACTAATAAACAAGGTTCTCATAGATCTCTTCTGTTGAAATACAAAAACGAAAGCTATCCTCAAGCTTATAATTGAGAACACATCGTCCTTTGCCCCAAAGTCCCTCTCTTGGGCCTCTTCATCCACCCCTTTTTTTGCTATGTTCATATTGTCTTTTATAGATACATGATACATTACGAAACATAAAACAAGATCCCAAATTAGTGGATTGAGTCCTTGTCCAGAATACCTTAGATAGATATCAAAATTATCAGATCCCTCAAAATAGGAACAAAATCTGAAATATGGTTTGACATCCACATTTTAAGGAGGACAATGGATTTGCTTCTATCACATAGCATACTTTTAGGGAGAATTGACCATCAGTTTTGATATCTCCAAGATATGTTGAGTCTCGTTCATTTATGTTTCTTTGCAATTGCAAAAACTTTGATGAGCTCTAACCCTGATTGCATCACTACAAGATTTTAAAACTGTTTGAAACTACTACCAAGGTAACACCACATCTTCAAAACCACACTTTTCCGAGGTTCACCTTCCAATATCTCTAAGTTCTTAGGAGATGAAACTAGTACTACTTTACTATGAAATGTATTGGACTTCCTCTCCAAGCATCTGGAGCTTATCATCAACCTTACTATGTTCAACAATTTCTTTACTAGGTTCTCCTTTTGTTGGTTCCAGATCATATTTTCATCGGTGCGATATCCATAATACCTTTGACCAGATGTATAATTAATTGATGATGGTGAGTAATTCAGGTGAGAGATACCAACCCAAATACATAGTCTTCCTCTAACTTTGACTCTCCTTGACATTGAAAAGATCGAGTTGTTGATACATTAGTTATAACATTCGTAGTCTTCAAAGTCATTAGTTCTATGAACTGGCACCCAATACCTAACAATAATAAACTCTTGATATGTTGTTTTTTCTCTTTTTCACTAGATGTTTTAGACAACGCAGTTTCAAAATCACTAAAAGAATTTGGTGTAACAAAGGGCAGCAACAAAAGTACTTGTCTTGGAGCAGAATGTCTATTGGAAAGGTGAACGAAAATCTCACAACAAAGGCTGACAAGATCTACATGGATCATTGCATTTTCTTCCAAAGTTAAACCTTTAACAACTACTTTAAATAAATCATTTTCCATAAATTATTGGAGATCTAAATTGTTTGTTGAAACTGCAAATAGGACAATAGATCCACAGAAGATAACTTTTGAAACCACTTTTCTATCAAGCCATGTGAATTCTTCTACACTTATCTAGAGGGAAGGACAAGAAAAGTATGTATGTTTAAATAAGAATCTTATCAAGGACTCTGAAAAAATGTTTTTTGTGTCAATAATAGGACATGATTCCATGCGAGCAAGATGTCCAAATTTTTTTATCGAAGGAATAATTTTGTTAGCCCCAAGGGAAGCCAATATTGCCAAAAAAGGACAAGTCTCTCCAGTCAAATCTCTTAGGAGTTTTCCTTGCATGACCTCTTCCTTTAAACCCAGTGAAAAATTATTACCACAAGAATCTAGAACCTTTTCTCTTCCCTCTCTATCGACATTCCTTTGTGTGAAATTCTTTTGGTACTCTTGAGCATTTAGCATTTGGAATTTATTCTTTGTGCATTCGAGCACTTACATGTAAGTGAGGGTATTTGAAAGATCTTTGGCAGTTGGATGCTCTACCTCATGTAAGTGAGGGTATTTGAAAGATCTTTGGCAGTTGGATGCTCTACCTCAAACACTTGGATGCAGAGACAATTGACTAAAACCTTGCCTCAACACCTGGGTGCTCTTCAAATCAATTAGCATCTGGGAGTTTACACCAAGTTCCCATGCTGGTACTCTTCATCATTTGACAACATATGTTGCACAAAATTGAAAGTATTCAACGCTCCTCGATGTATCGTGACAAGGGACTAATCTCCTCTCGTGGATCCTTGAAATCTGGCGGTGGTGAGTTACCAATCACCCACAGGTTTTGGTGTAACGATTGTTGTACTACCAACAAATGGTATCAGAGCTAGAGGTCATGAGTTCGATACGTTGTACTACCAACAAATGGTATCAGAGCTAGAGGTCATGAGTTCGATACACACTCGGCTTGTGTTGAGGGGGAGATTGTTGCATGGAATTGCAAGTAGTCAGCGCTCCCCAGTGTATCGTGACAAGGGAATATTCGCCTCGTGTGGATCCTTGAAATCTGGCGGTGGTGAGTTTACCAATCACCTGTGGGTTTTGGTGTAACAGTAGTCATATTACCAACAAATGGTATCAGAGCTAGAGGTCACGAGTTTTATACGCACTTGTCTCACGCTGAGGGGGATATTGTTGCATGAAATTTCAAGTAGTCAATGCTCCCTAGTGTATCGTGACAAGGGACTAATTGCCTCTCGTGGATCCTTGAAATTTGGCGGTGGTGAGTTTACCAATCACCTGCGGGTTTTGGTGTAACAGAAGTCGTACTACCAACAACAAACTCTTAGGCCTACCCTTGTTTAACATTTGGATGGAAATCCTTATTGTGTAGTGGGTGATATCCCACATGCATGGGAAACGAGACTCCTATATGATTTATATACATGAGTGCATTCAAGGTTTCGTGACGCATTTTTCACATGTTACACTCCATGACATGGGCGCTCCATGTGTGGGTGCTACACTTGTGACTTTCCATCTGATTGGTAACCTTGGTCCTTGGTGCCTATGGTGTATGCTTGTCTCTTGGTCTTGGGTGCTTGATGACACATGGATTCAAATTGGATATTGGACTTAAAGGCCAATAGTTTTTTCATAAAAACATTTAAAAACCCCAATATGTTTAACAAAAAACATTAGGAGCCTGCATATAGCCCTAGAACCAAAATTTCAATTTTTTTACAAAAAATCATAAAACGTTTGTAGATGCTAACACTAGGCTTCTAGCAATTTATTAGGTTAAATATAAAATCATAGCATTCACTACCAAAATGCATGCTATAAAAAGACAATTCTTTCGGTAGCGCCTTTGCAACCAAATTTGATATCTTGGCCAAAGGTGAAAATTTTAACACTACATATTTAAGTACTAACAGATACATTCAAGTCTTGTCTAGTTTTGACATTTATTTTATAGATCATTTTGATTAGATAGGTTTTTGTACCTTTCGATATTTTTGTTTTCCGTTTTTTTCAAATTTGTTTGATTGTCATGATTCGTTGATGATTATTTTAGCAATTTGCAAGTTTTCAAAGTTTCCTTTTTCCTGTTGTTATTTTTATTGAATTTTGGAAAGGGGTTAATAATAATCGACAAAGAAATTATAACATTTGGGTTGTGCTTAAATATTTGTTGATGACCTAAAGTATCACACTTAATCATTAGTACAAAGTTCTATGACTTATGGGAAAAAATTCTATATTTTTTGTGGAACTCCAATTTTACCATGGATTCATATATATAACACTAGCACACTTAACTTTAGGTCTCTTACATAAATATTCTTTGAGCTCCAATCACCTCGCATTAAAATATCTTGTATCTAAAATTATTGATTGAAGGAAGACCTTAGTCTTATCTTTGAAAGTGAGTAGATTTCCAAGTAAATCTAAGAAACTCTCATATCACCCTACTTCCCTAAACACCTAATTGCAAATGCAATACATATATACAAATTCATTAAGGGTATAACATAATAAAAGGGAAGTTGAAAGAACTTTGCAATGTGGGAAGTACAAGTAAACTTGTCGGGGCTATAGATGCTATAGAACCATACTTGTATGTTACTAAGGCATCTTCATCAAGGCTATAGAACCTCGTGGGCAACGAAGCAATGTCAAGTTAAAGAGAGATGAGAAACACACATAGGAAATTGTTTACTCACTCAAAGTGAAGGCCATAGGTCACGCCTTGTATCAATTATTTGTAGATTGAAAGCTAAGAAAAATGAACCTCATAAATTCGCTCAAAGTGGTAGTTTGTCAGTCACCTAGTGTATGTGTTTAGTGTAAATATCTTTTTAATTCATACACATATGGTGGTACCTGTGATTGATAAATCTATCTTTATGTTCATTAAGCTTATTTTTAACATTGGGTGGGAATAAATCGTTTAGGTAATGTTAGACAAAGATAACTGTTTCGCCCAATGTGTCTCCATTTTTTGAGGCCTCAACAATTCCCCTTAAAGTTTTAAAAAAATAAAGGCCCCCCCATTAAAATTTTGAAAAACAATTGTCTATAGTTGCATTTGATTTCATTTTGCTTGATTTGAAGGAATGGTTTGATAGTTTTTCTTATCTTCATGGTGGTTTTCATGCTTCTTATCATCAATTCTTTTTGGTTTATCTTTATATCATGATGTTTTGGTGATGTAATGTTGTCATAACAAAATAATTAGTGAAATTCTATTATCTATCTCAATGATTATGATTTCGATGATGGGATTGTTGCATCATGAAAGTAAGTTGTTTCGTCCCATTTTCTCACATGAATCATGATTGCACTTTTTGAGTCTTTTGATTTGTAAACATGGTATGCATGCTCAGATGAACTTATTCAAATTAAATCCATGCTTCGATTTTCTTGTAATTGGATTATCATGATGTTTCGTCGGTTTCATCAAGGTTCGATATTCGATGCATTATTGAACTAATTGGTCATTTGGCGGATCGAAATAATTTAACCAAGAGTCAAATTTTAAGATGGTCGATATGCGCCTAAGAAGATGGTTGACCTGCGCCTAAGTTTTATTCTTTTAGTTTTATTTAGTTAGATTGTATAGTTTTAATTTAAGTTTTAGCTTTTCTTTTTAGTTTAGTTTTTTAATTTTAATTTTATTTTAAGTATAGTTTTATTATTATATTTTAATTAGTTTCGTATAAATTTTAATTCTAAAAATAGTTTATGGTTTGGATTGTAGGGAAAATGGAATAGTTGATGCCTAAACTCAAGGAGAAGGAAAACAAACTCATGCACCTATAAAAGAAGCATGAGATAAAGCTTGAGGGAAAGGGGCAGGACTTGGGGAATGGATATGGCACGAGAAATCGAGAGGCGACCTAGTGGATTCCTCTTACCAGGGAACTTTTAGTTTTTATTTTCTACAATAAATCATAAAAGAAGAGGAGCCTCGGTATTTTTACCAAGTTTTATTCATCTATTAAGACTTCTCTTAAGGTTGGAAATTGGAGAATCAAACTTTTATTCTTATCGGTTTGAATCAAATTTGGAATCCTTTAAACAAGTTCATCCGTGAATAAATGTGAAACTTCAAATGATTTCATTCTTATTAATTATTTGTAGATTCTATTGTTTTAAATCTTATGTGCATTTTTTCCTGAGTCTTTGAACTTGGAAGAAGATTGCATTTCAAATAGAATATATACTAATTATCATTAAAGATTATTCTTATGATTAATGATGATTGGTATATTTGTGTATACAATTGATCTGCTTGAATAATTCCTTCTAAAAGTGTAATCAATTATCATACCTACTTTTATTTGATGCGCTAGTTTTGTTATCATTCTAAAGTGTAGATATAATTGTTTCCATCTATTTCTTGTAGTAATAGTTATTGTACTTAATTATTATTCAGAATAAGAATTCCTTCTGAAATCTAAAGAATCAACTTTTTCCTATACACATAATTAAAATTTGCTCTCAATTGAGATAGGGTAGTAGTTAGGATTTATTTTTTGCAAGTATAAAATCATTTAGATCAAAGCTTAAATGATTAAGTCTCTTTTCGAAAAGAAAACTTGTTAAGTTGCAAATCGATCCCACTGAATTGGTTGGAAACTAACATAAAAAAAAACAAATCTAATTGGGACTTGTGATCGAGTAGTTATCCCTTGTTGCACAAAACTATAATACAATTCTATGATAAAATAATAAGTGATATGTGATCCCAATATGAATATAAATACAATGAGTCAAATGTATTTCTAATAGATACATTGAATCCTTCTCAATTTTTTGGATACTCGTAAAATCACATCTTGATAAAATCCTATACGAGATGACAAAAGAAAGATACTTGGCTTATGAACGGTCTGCTACTTTATTTTAAGATGCTTCATCATATCAAAGAGAAACATGACTGCATTATAATTTTCAATAACATTGACTTCATTGTAATACACGAAGATCGATAATGTTATAAAAATTTTCACATGTATATTGTAATTTTCAATACAATTTCAACTAAGTTTTTGGCTAATAAATTTAGGTGATTTTAGATTTTTTAAATAATGGAATTGATCATGATCATGATCATGATCATGTACAATTTTTTTCTTTATTTCTTTTCATCTGACATTCTCAGATTGTAAGGATTTGATTTTCTAGTACATCACTTTTGTGAATTTGTGTTCTTAGATAAATTATTTTTTATTTCAATTATCTCATATAAGCCAACAAAACATGGCATTATTTATGGATTTTTATTTTCCTATATGTATTAATATGAGAGAATAAATATTATATGTAATATTTGAAATAAAAATCCATATAAATAAACATACATTTCTTATAAGGTTTTGATAATACTTGTAGTAGCATGGGACAACCTACTATCATGTTTGTTACAATGAAATTTCATAATTGTTTCCTATTAAAAACAACAAACTATTTAACGACACAAATTATCCTTTAAAGCATTATTAATATAAAAATTCTTAATAAATTTTATGAATATAAGAAAAATGGTAGCAATAAACCACAATACTAACCCATCTCCAATCTCCCTGAGAATTCCACTTCCTAGTGCAAACCAAGTCTTCTACAACTAGATATGTAATATTTGAAATAAAAAATTATGTAAATAAAGATGCATTTCTTACAACAACAAAAAACTTAGAATTACATGATAATAAGTGCTAAGTGAATTATTAATATTCATACGATATGGGTTATAGATGAATGTCTTTGAGTTTTTTTTAATTGTAAGGCATTTGAATTCTGAGTCCACAACCATCTATAATTTGTAATAAAAAGTCAATAATTTGTAATTTCAACAAATAAAGTTAGTCTTTTACTTTTATTTCCCTATATTCATTAGTGTGAGTGCATAAATGTGATGTGTACTAATATAAATAAATCTCCATGTAAATAAAGATGAATTTCTTACCAAAAAAAATAGAGTTAATTGATAATCAGCGTTAAGTTAATTATTTAGGCTCATGGGAGATGGACCATAGATGAATATTTTGAATAGACACTGATTTAATAGAAGTAATAAAAATAATTCTAATTGAGGAAATGGTTTTGTAGATTGATTTTCCTAATTTTAATTTAATTTATTAAATATTTACAAAAAACTGACGTGTTGAGTCATAAGATGGCATTTTGGGGGGTCAAAATTTCAGAATGAAGTTATAGCCTCTAAATGCTATTGTACACATCAAGATATTTCCAATAATGCAAGTATCAGCTCAATCAATGTTGGTATGAGGAATTTATATATCCTACAAGTCAAACTATATTATTGACCACCATGATACCAAACGGATGCCACATTAGCTCCCATCACTCACACATGTGGAGCTAGTCATATGTGGACTTTAAAGAATAATATAGAGGGTCCAAAACCCTAAACCTAATTTGGATTTGAGGCATGCAAAACCCCTAAACTTAACCCAAGACAACCATATTGAGAAATTGTTAAATAGTGTGTCACTGGGAAACGAAGGATTTCCATTATTTTTTTATTGACTAGTATTCCATATTTGAGAAAAGAAAGGGAGTGGGATATTGGAGAAAAACAAAAGAAGTAGAAGATCATATAGTAGTGGTATAGGCCATGTTGTCCATGGAAACTCTGTTGTCCATGGAAACTCCATAGTGAGTTCACTTTATTTGTATTTGCATTTCATAACTAATAATAAAATAACAAGGCATAGTCCTCACCTTCTAGTTGCTATTTTCTCATACTTGTTTTTGCCAAGGTACATCTTGTGTTCATTGTGTGGATGGTGTGGTATTTGTTAGCTTATTTTTATTTTAGTTTCAACTTATTTCAATGTTATTTTTCACTAAGATAGTAATATTAAATATGAATCTTAATTAAAACATTACATAATAAGAGTTTTCGTAAACTTGTACTTGTATATTGTGACAAAATGTTCCAATGGAATATATATGGTAGTTTACAAATTAGAAAAGAAATACAACTAGCTAGAATAGTGGTAGCTTATCTTTGAAGATATATGTGTTAGCTATGATCATTACCAAGAAGTCCATTGCAAGATGTTGAAACTACCTTTTAACATAAAGTATAAAACTCTAAGAGGAAAAAACCCTAACCCTTGAATATGAGATGGAAAAAGGAATGAAAACCCTAAGGATCCTAGTTGATATGGCAACTTCTTGTAGCGACAAATTTTGCACACAAACTCTATTTGGGGTGTTTATTGTACTATTACATTATTCCATGATCTATGTGTTTGGAGAGTGGAGATTTGTAACATCCCAGTTTGACCCTCTTGAATATTGTAAGTATTTGATTTCTGCAGTTAATAAAGAAAAAGACCAAGATCGACAAAGAAAGAGAACCTAAAGGGGATATGATACCACAATAGTGGAAAGGTGAGGGGGTCTTATGGGGTTTATGCCTAAAAACATATACCTTATGTTACCTTGAACCTTCACTCATTTAAAAATATGATTTTTCAAATTTAAAAGAGGTTAAAAGGAGTGGACAAAACAAATTCATCAATCTAAGACATCATTTCCTAAAAACTAGCAAGTTTTCTCCCCTACATTCTTGGAACTATGAAACAAGTTGGGTTGGAATTATCTTGCTATCATGAATGCATGGGAAATTAAAATGGTAAGGAAGAGGCTATTGGGAAAAAGGGAGAAGGAGAGCTTTATAGGGTTAGAGAGAAGAAAAAGAGATCCAATTCCATGATAGAACATACTAGCCATGAATAAGATTTTAGACATAGAAAAAGTGCCAAGAAACCAAAGGGCTTCTGCATAATTTTGAGATATTATCCTGTAAATTTTTATGCACATAATGAAGAGAAGTGTAGGGAGAAATTTCTAAGGTATTATGAAGCAGAGAAGGAAATTCTCCTTGTGTTGTGTGGGGCAGGTAAAATGGGTGCCTAAGAGATGATTTTTCCTCAATAATATTATCAATGAAAATCACTTGGCTTGGACCCATTTAGTTTTAAATTCATTTTTTTGTTTTCCTACTTCACCCTCATGGTATCATAGCCTAGCTAGAGGGTGGTTTCCACAATGGACTATCTATGGTTGGGTGGAAATTGATCACTCGACTGATTGTTTGGTCTACTAAATTTTGAATAGATAAGTTCATCCTACTATTAATTGAGATAATATGTTGTTTTATGATGTGGTATTATGTCTTGAATGCTGAAAAATGAATTCTACATGTTTATTGTTTGATGTAACAAATAATCTTTTCTATGTATTCCAAAATAATTCCTATAATGAAAATTAATAGGACTAATTATAGATTTACAGAATTTATGATTAGTGAGGGTATTATAGAACCCAATGTCTGTGAATATTGATGAATTAATGAAAACCTGGTGACTAGGCTATCAAAAAATCATAGAAGCTACACAGAATATTTTTTCTATGCAGTATTGAAGCTCATGTTGAACTAACTAGTTCTTCATTTCATATGAAACCATCTTAATTTCCTTAAGCATATCTCATAAAATTTTGCTAGAAAACAATGGCTTCCCTTACACATAGAATCCAAAGAGGTTTATCACATTGCAACACACAGACAAAGTGATTAGCTTATTTTCCATAGGAGTCAAATTCTCTTGAATGTATTGCAA
Source organism: Picea abies (assembly GCA_900067695.1). NCBI lineage: Eukaryota > Viridiplantae > Streptophyta > Pinopsida > Pinales > Pinaceae > Picea > Picea abies. The sequence goes on from CBVK0100991788.1 coordinate 17,190, forward strand.
TGAAAAATGGATTATTTGGCCATGGAACCAGTCACGTTTGTCACTTTGAAATACATACACATTTTTCTAGTGCCATAATGTTGTAACCTAGTAAACAAGGAGGTATTTAATACAATATGTACAAGGACATTTCCAAGGACAAAAATGATTGTTCCTTAATTTGGAGAAGGAATACTATGCAAAGAAGGAATGCTATCAAAGTAGGAAAAATGAGTCTAATCAAAGTCTAGGTTCTAACATGTTTCCTTTGAAAAAAGGAAATGTGTTGAGTTATATATATTTTTCTAGTTCAAGTTGGTTCTCAATGTTACCTCATGCTCCTAGAACTAAACTCGAATATGTCAATTAAGTCACAAAGAACATGCCTTTTATTCAGATAGATGATTATGCTACCAATGAAGTTTCTCTAGATGATGTGGTAAATATTTTCATTGTGGCAATCAACCCTAATTACTTTCTCCCATGGAAAAATAAACCTCAATGAGAAATAATAGGATCTAGTTTTGTCATTCATGGTCAAAGAATCTTGAAAAATCCTCATGTCATAGTAGATCACACTTTTGTACTCGTCTATAATAATGGTTCTCTAACTAAACATAGAGAACATGTCCTAGTTGTTGGACATGAATGTGACCTTGCTCTCTTTTTTGTTGAAAGTGAGGAATTCTGGGAAGGAATGTATTTTCTTGAATTTGGAAACATTCCCTATCTCTAGGAGGATGTAACTATTTTTTATTATCCTCAAGGTGGAAACAATATCTTTGTGACTAGGGGAGTTGTCTCAAAGGTAAAACTGATGCAATATGTGCATGGGGATTCTCATATTATGGTGCTACAAATCGATGCAACTATCAAACTAGGTAACACTGGAGGCTTGGACATCATGATTTAGAAGGTTGTTGGTGTAGCTTTACAAAATATGTCTAGGGTGGAAAACATAGGATGAATAAGTGCAAGAAAAATTATTTGAGATATCGGGTGGTGCAGTTGGTTCTCATAATTAAACTCTATTGGATTGAAAAATATTATTAAAACTAATTCATATCATAGACCCATCCTAGTGCACTTATAGAATCTTATTTGGATGATATTCCAAAACTTGAGAGCACTTGTAGAATCTTATTTGGAGAGAGAGAGAGAGAGAGAGAGAGAGAGAGAGAGAGAGAGAG
>CBVK0100991790.1:0-12964 GCA_900067695.1 Picea abies
GAGGCAAGCTGCAATTACAAGTTGGAGAGAGGAGAAGAAGGGTGGCGCATATCTTGAGGAGCACTTTTCTGTATTGGTTTGAGTTATCTCTTGAACATTGTATAAGCTATTTATGATAAGGAAGTTTTGCTGGGTTTTCTTCCCCTAGAGGGTTTCCTAGGATAAATGTTGTGTCTCTTGTGAATGTGTTTTTCTCAGTGATCTTGTTCTTATGATGTTATTATCTATTGAAATGCAAAGAACTATAATAATGGCATAAACATTAACGTTGCCACCCTGAAATATAAATGTAGACCAAACTGTCACTACCACAATCATTGCCACTGTCAATCTGTCACTATCAACCTATCACTACCACTACTACTCAACTTCAATGAAACCAGATCCACTCACATGGATCACCAAGAACATCTCTCAACCAAGAACCCATCACCAAGACATGCCTCAAGCATGTACCATAACTTTACTCCTGTAGCAACCTTACTACATCAAATCTCAGACCAACCTGGAACAAACATCCCCTTTACTTTACTTCAGATTCACGAATAAATCAAGTGTTCACTAGATATGTATTCATTGAACTTGTGTGTGAGAATGAGAGACTCTTGATGTGTATTTATACTCTTCCATGTAACTATTTTTCAACTACTTTACCCTTAATTAATTTCTTGTTGTAACCACTTTATCCTTAATTAATTTTTTGTTACAACTATTTTACCCTTTTTCCTAATTTTAGGGTAATAATTGTTTTACCCTTTTTCCTAATTTTAGGATCATAATATTTTAACCATTTTTTCTTATTTTAGAGTCATAACTATTTTACCCCTTTTCCTAATTTGAGGGTCATCATTGTTTTACCCTTTTTCCTAATTTTAGGGTCATAATTGTTTTACCCTTTTTGCTCATTTTAGGGTCATAATTGTTTTACCATTTTTCTTAATTTTAGGGTCAACCTGTACTTTCTTGTTACAACCACTTTTCCCTTAATTAATGTTTTTGTAACTTTTTAGGGCTTCTTAACCATTCTTTGGGGCTTCCAATCTTCACAAGGCCATAACTCCAATCTTCATGAGGCCATAACTACTCAACCATCAGGAACCATGTGCCATACCACCTACTCTTGGAAACGACATCATGAGAATTATCCAACATGAGTATGTTACCTGCATTTACGTTGTCCTTCATGTTCAAATTCCTCAAACAACTTTGGGTTCCATAACCATAGCTTCAGGGCTTACGTACTTCTTCAATGGTTGAAATCAATGCCAACCAATCTTTCAACAAACTCCTCCCTAACATTGATGAGATGCATCTTTTTCAAGAATAAATTGTCCTTTACTCGTGGACAACGCTAGTGTAGGAAGAGTATCAAGTTTGGACTTGATATTTCTTACTACCTCTGGCATCTTCAGAGTCCATTCTGTTCATTTTTTCTTCAATCTTTGTTGCAAGGCTATTGTATCCTTGGCCTGACCTGGATAGAAATTTCTAACATAATTGAGAGAGCCACAAAATCTTTGCAATTAAGTTTTATTAAGGATAACATCACAAAAATATTTTAACTTCTACAAAACATGTCTATGAAGAACAAATTGTCTTTCTTTACCATGAAATCCCCAAAACTCTACTTCTATGCTAGCAATGCATCTCACTTTCACATAATACTAACCCATGATCATAAATCCATTGTTAAAACTGTTGTGAATGTTTCTTATGTTCTTTTAAATCCTTGGAATAGACTAAAATATCATCTATATGTATAATTATGAATGAAAGATCCTAAAGTCTTCCATTAGTTTTTTGAATTCAAAGTGAACGTATTTGAGACCAAAGGGCATTATTTTCCATTGATATTGATCACGTGGAACTAGAAACTGGTTTTATACTCGCCTTCTTGGCTGATTCTGAACACAGGCCAAATATAAACTCCATAATTAATAGAACAAAAAACACAAATCAATCTCTTATTATTAAAAACAGATGCAGATAGATTATGTATAGGCGAAGGCAGACAGTTGTGAGGCAGTTGCAAATAGTTACAGTTATGCGGAAGATGCGGATAGTTGAACCTCCGGATTAGTTAACATTCCCCCCTTAATCCGAAGGGACATTTGTTATCCCAAGCATCATTCTAAAATTTTCAAATTTCTCTCGACCCAAAGCTTTAGTAAAGATGTCTACAATTTTCTCTAAAGTGGAACAATCATTGAGATGAATGGTTTTGGCCTCAACATGATGTCGAATCAAATGATATTTGGTGTTGATATGTTTGGTTTGATCATGGAATTTAGGATTTTTGGCCAATTGTATTGTAGAAGTATTGTCAACAAAGAGAGGCATTGAAGTCATTTGTTTCTCTTGCAAGTCTTCAAGAATTTTCTAAAGCCAAATGATTTCTTTTATGGCTTGGGCTACTGCAACGTATTCGGCTTCAGTTGTAGAATCAACAGAAACTGATTGCTTTCGTGATCTCCAAGTGATGGCTGCTGATCCAAGATTCATCAAATAACCTGAAGTAGACACCCCATGCTCTTTATCTCCGTCAAAGTCAAAATCTGAATAACCAATGAGATGGAAGCTTGAAACTTTAGAATATTTGATTCCATATGATTGAGTGCCTTTTAAATATTTGGGCACTCATTTTGCTATTGTCCAATGACCTTCACAGGGCTGATGCATAAACCTGGAAAGTATTCCTACAACAAAAATTATGTCAGGACGAGTAGTAGTAAGATAAATTAAACTTCCAACAAGTTGTTTGTACTTTGTTGGATCTTCAAATGCACTACCTTCATTTGAAGTAAGTTTTAGATTCTGCTCCATTAGAGTAGAAACAGGATTACAATCCTTCATCTCAAATTTGCTCAATAGTTCTCCAATATATTGCTTCTGAGAAATAAAAATGTGCTTCGGTTTTTGATCTACTTTGATCCCTAGATAATAATGTAGTAATCCCAAATCTGTCATATCAAAAACATTCTGCAACTCCTTTTTAATAGATGCTATATAATCATCATTATTTCCTGTGATAAGAAAATCATCTACAAAGACAACTAGATATACAACCGATCTTCCAACTTTCTTAACAAATAAAGTTGCATCATCTAGATTGAAATGCTTATAATTCAACTTGAGAAGATGTTCAGTTAACTTTTCATACCAAGCACGAGGTGCTTGTTTTAAATCATACAATGATTTTATCAATTTGCATACTTTATGTTCTTTTCCTTTAACAGAAAAACTCTCTGGTTGCAACATATAAACATCTTTTTTTAAATCTCCATTTAAAAAGACAATTTTTACGTCCATGTGATGTATTTTCCATCCTTTTTGAGCTGCAAGAGAAAATAAGGTTCTAATAGTGCCCCATTTCACTGTAGGAGAAAATGTTTATGTATAATCAATACCTTGTTTTTGTGCATACCCCTTTGCTACAAGTCTTGCTTTGTGCTTATCAAGAGAACCATCAGCTTTATATTTACTTTTATAAATCCACTTACTACCAATTGGTTTGATGCCAATAGGAGGATCCACCAACCTCCAAGTGCCATTTTTAATAAGAGCATCATACTCTTTTTGCATTGCAAATTTCCATTCATTACAACTAGTGGCTTCTTCAAAAGTACTAGGTTCATTAACAGCAGAAAAATTTAACTCAAATTCACCAAACCTTTTTGGCATTGTCTTGGTTCGTGTTGATCTATGTATTGATTGTTGCAATGTTTGCTCAGTTTCAAGAGTGTTTGAAATAGGTTTTTCAGGACCATTATTATCCTCCAATTTTTCCTTATTAGGAACATTATTATCAACCAATTGTTCTTCTATAGAAACAATATTATCATCAAAAACATTGCTATCAACTAATTTTTCTTCATTCTTTGATGTGGTCTCATTCTCTGGTGTTGTTGAAAGAAAAACCATAGACTGGTCTAGAATATGAATCCCCCCTTCAGGATGTGGGAGATCATTATCCCATTCATAATAAAACTTCTTGGAAGAGAATCTATCCAAATGATTGAGTTGCCTATCAATAGTAGAAGCATCTTTAGCAAATTTGAGAAAAATAACATCTCTTGAAATAACAAATTTCTTGTTTTCCTCATCATACAATCGATAAGCTCTGAAGGTATTAGAATACCCCAAGAAAAGACATTTGTGACTTCTTGCACCCAATTTGTCGTGTTGTTGTTTAGGAATTAAAGCATAACATGGAGAACCAAAAACTCTGAAATGTTGAACAACAGGAAGACGATTATACCACAATTCATAAGGGGACTTATTATTGATGGCAATAGAAGGACAACGGTTTTGAATATAAATGGCACAAAGTACTGCTTCTCCCCAAAACATCAACATGACATTCTGAAAAAACATCATTGACCTTACCATATTAAGCAAAGTTATGTTCATGCGCTCTGCTACACCGTTCTGTTGTGGAGTATAAGGAACGATGGTTTGATGTTTAATAGCATTATCTTGTAAGTACTTTTCAAATTCATTAGAGGTGTATTCACCACCATTATCTGATCGTAGAGTGCCAATATTAAGTTGAGTTTCATTTGTAATCCATAAATGAAAATTCTTAAAAGTTGCAAAAACTTGAGATTTCTCTTTCAATAGATAAACCCAACACGTCCTGGTGTAGTCATCAATAAAAGTCAACAGATATTTATTACCATTTGCAGATTGAACAGGTATGGGCCCACATAAATCAGAGTGTATGAGACCTAACTTCTTGGAAGCTCGGGAAGTATCAAAAGTCATGGCTTTCATCTGTCCACTAGCTTGAAGAGATTCTAAGTAGTGTGAATAGGTAGGATATAGGGCTTTAATAAATGTTGTGAGTTGTAAATCAACTTTGACACCAGTTGAGTCAATATCATGAAAAAAAGCTTTAATTTCAGAAGCTAACTTCATGGGATTATTATCTTTCAGTTCCAGATTAAACAACTTCATCAACAATTGTATAATTACTAGCTCTTAATGGGAGTCATAAAGATCTTTTAATTTCTCTAATGCTTTAAACGTTATGGTGCTGGAAAGAATATGTCTGCTTACCTCTTCAGTGACTGAGGAAGAAATTAAAGCATGTGCCTTTTTATCTTTACTCTTCCAAATTACAAGTTGTCTGGCATCTGTAGGTTGCTCTGGGTCATTGTCATCCTTGCCTTCACAAATTTCCTCCCATAAATCATTAAAAATAAGAGTATTTTTAATTTTTCGAAACCATTCTTGGTAATTTTCTTGTCGAGAAAGCACTACTCCCACAATTGATACTAATGAATGCATTGTAAACTAATCTTTGTAAATGAAATTCCAGTTGCACAAAAAAAATAAAATAAAATCTCACAACACCTTTGACCTTGGCTGCTCTGTAAGTTGCTCACAGCTGCCACCGTACACAAGCCCAGTGACTAGACGCTGGAGGGCCTTCGGGCACTTGTTGTTCCTTCACTACAACTACACAGTCACAGGTGGCTCCTCTCAAATCTGGAGCTCACGCAGGCACACAATAGCATGGAGTTTTAAAAAAAATGTGGGTTAAAAAAAAAAGTGTGGCTCTGATACCACTGAACATGGGCCAAATATAAACTCCACAATTAACAGAACAAAAAACACAAATCAATCTCTTATTATTAAAAATGGATGCAGATAGATTATGTATATGTGGAGGCGGAAAATTGTGAGGCAATTGCTAACAATTACAGTTATGCGAAAAATGTGGATAGTTGAACCGCCGGATTAGTTAACACCGAATTAGTTAACAGATTCCAATTTGCCAAAACACTGACTTTAAATCAAATTTGAAGAAAATTGTGCATCCTTTCATTTTTGCAAGAATGCTTTCCTAGTTGGGCAGTGGATACCTTATGAGCAAGAGTGCTTTGTTCAAGTTCTCGTAGTTAACCACCAAACTAGGCTTGATATAAAATGCAGGACTGACCCAAGGGTTTCTGCTTTTTTTAATCAAACCATTATCAAGTAATCTACATTTTTGTTTTTAAGCAAATCCTATTTAACAAATAACATAGGATTAGCAGATGAGTTTTTAGGATTTTTTTTTGTCTCAAATTAGGGCAACCCTACAAACTTTAAAAAAAAACTTGCTAAAAATATTTTATTTTTTTGGATTATATAAATTAGTCTATGTGAACCTTAATAGAATACAATAAAAATGAATATTTTTTTGGATTATATAAATTAGTCTATGTGAACCTTAACAGAATACAATAAAAATGAAAAGAAAAACTTATGTCTGAGGCCGGACTTGAACCGGGGACCTTTAGTGTGTGAGACTAACGTGATAACCGACTACACCACCCAGACTGTCTAATTGAAATGCAATATATATTATGAAGTTATATATTTTTGTTATCATTCAAAATGTTTAAATGGCTCAGAAATCATGTTTTTGGACAAGCATTGATCTACAAACAAGATTAATCAGTTCTGGAACCATGATAAGTGGTTGATTCGCTTCAAAGAACATTTTCAATCCTCTGTGGTTCATGTGATTAAACACGAAAAACAAATTTTATGGCAAATATTTTTTTATGGTTCATGTGATTAAACATGAAAAACAAGATGTTTAGCTTGTCAAGTTAAGACTGAAGTTCTCCAGACAAACACTTCAATCTTTCATATTCAAACTTACATTTGACAATTTCTGCACAACTAAACTCTCTATAGATCATAGGTAGGTAACCATTGCTTCTATATAAGTTTTGAAGTTTCAACAGGAGACATGTTTTTGGTTTAAGCATTCATGTCTCTTGCAATTTGAAGAATCCTAGAAGTCAAAGGTGAAGGTATTTGAAGTTGAGGCTTCAGTGTTGTAACAAACCCAGTAACATAAGTTATCGTGATAAATGTATGATTCTTGTTTATAAATATTTTGTTCCGTCTCCGTTTCCCTGGCAAAGAAGTATACTACCTAAATGGTTGAATTTGGGAGTGGACCAATATGGAATCTGGACACATCCAACTCTTTTCATCAGTGAATTTTTTGGATACTGTTTCATCCAAAAATTTGAAGTCTTGAATTATCTTAAAATGGATCAAAATCTTTTAATGTCGATCTCTAACTACGAATATAAATATTAATATAAATCTCTGATACAAATTTCAACCAAATTTCAACTGATAAAATTAATCCTAAATTAATATACCCCATCAACGTTGTACAATATAAACAATACAGAATCTTCTATACTGTTGACAGAGTAGAATATATCAGTTACAAACTTACATGGAATATGATAATGAATATACTAGCCCAGCGACTTAACCCGTGGCTGATGAATTCCCTGAGATGAGATGATGACATTTTGTTTTCAGACAGTTTGACATCTTGTTGCTACCCATAGATTATGTGGCAAAGCAGGTTAATCAGTTTAATGAATAATTTATGTTGATCAGGTGTTCTAATGATTAACAGACGCAGAATGACATGAGGTAAGGCTATTTGTGTTAATTCTGGGTTTTTTTTTTTTGTAAAGTAAGTAATTTTATATATAAAGACCTTCCAAGAACCAAACCAAAAGTACAAAACTAAATGTCATCTGGGTTGTAATTACTGAACTTCTCCAGAAGGAGAAACCAGTTCAGCCAACCGGGCAATTCTAACACTAGAGTTCTTATCAGTCTTAAAATAAACAGACAGCTTAGCTAACAAAGATGTCACTAGAGGAAGATCTGTTAGAAAAAACAGCCCCCTATAGGGGTCAGACAATTGGTGTATAGTTTGGCACATACTCTGGCAGAAGGCCTGGCCACGGCTCCTCTACGACAGGTCTCCCGCCGGTTTCCCACTGCATGTCATCGCCCCTAGTGCGCGCGTCCTTGTTAGCAACCATCTCAGCATCTGCCGTTGGGGTGTACCCCTGCAGACTAATGACAACCGCCTCCTTGACCTCCTGTCGAACCGGTCCCTTAACAACCTCAGCGTTGCCCGACGGTATTTTCTCCTGCTTGTCTGTGGCCATGACTGCTTGCTTGAGCTCTTGCTGAATCGGCTCCTCGTTGTCCTCTGCTGCGCCCTGTTGCCTGCAACTCTCGTTATCACTTGCGGTGGAAGGTGCTTCTTCTGAAGCTGCGGGAGGGGCTTCTTGGTAAGTGGAGAGAAGATGGAGGAGGGTTGAAAGCCTCCCATCCACCTGCTGTACTCGAAAATGGAGGTCCTCCACTCCCTAATGGAGTTCGAAGACCAAGTCATAAAGAATGGTGAGGTTTTCTCGCGACAGCAAGCCTGCTTATGGGATAGAGGACATCGGCTCCTTGTTACGGCTTGGTTGACTATGGGAGGGCGTCCCCGTGGGTGATTTCGTGGAGGCAAAATCCGGCGCAGGAGGAGGAAAGGAGTACCTGGAGGTAGAAGGAGCTATGAGGTGGCGCCAAGAAGGGTTCGGGCTGGTGTCGATGATGGCCAGGCAGTCGAAGCTCGGAATAGGTACGGTGGAGGGAGTGTGGATGGCTAACTCGGGTAGTCGGAGCGACGAGGATAAAGTTGAAGGCGAACCAGGGGGCGAAGCCGAAGCACGAGGTCGTTGAGGATGCCAGGGAGAACCCCTACACGGTCTAACTCGTTGGCGCGGCATGGTAAGGCCTGGTAAGTGGGAGTGGTCTGCTGGACAAAAGGGTGAGGACAAGGAGCGACCGGGGTGGTATAAGCACCATGAGCAGACCAGCAGAACCAGACCAGAGCTGCGGGACGAGAACACAAACAAACTGAGTCATTGCACTCTGCAAAAAGGAGGTCGAGGGAGCTCGAGTAAATGCCCCTCCCATCGTCGTAAATTCAATTTAATGCATGGGGGCGTCGGCAGCAGTAGGCACGAGCCGGGCACATGGCTCGGTGCTTTGCTGGCTTCTCCGCATCTCCTCTGTGCGCCAGGTGGCTGGCCCTAACACCCCATCCAGGCGAATTCTGGTTTTTATTTAGTTGACACGAAGAAAAATATTTTTTATCATTATATCTCACAAGCATGTTGATATTTTTAATTAAACGAGAAAGATTCACAGATGGTTACATGTTCCAAGTAATTGAAAGGAAGCTCTTAATTGTCTATCAATTAATAGTTTGTTATCAGATAAATCTTATATTATTAGTTCTTGAATGACTAAAGTAAGGTTGTGGAATTTGACAAGGGTGTTCAATATGCAGTCAACAGATAGGTTTGTTATCAGATAAATCCTATAGTATTAGTTCTTGAATGACTGAAGTAAAGTTCAGGTTATGGAATTTGACAAGGGTGTACAGATATTTTTGGGACAAGACAAGTGTATTTGAAAATTCTGTAACAATTGTGGATCATATGAAGGTCGATCTCAATGAGGTTTTCTTTCAGTGGTCGATAAGTTAATAGTGGTGAGGATCCAGAGTTGGTGAAAAAGATGTTGTCACCAGGGCTTTCAAAACATTGAAAAATGTCAAAGACGTGAGAAGGTGCTCTCTGTAAAACAGCTCTCAGATCTTGGAAGGTTGTTCAGCCCTTTTGACCCACACAGCAGTGCAATAGTGTTCCCAATCTTCTTTATGTGCAGATCCCACTTCACATTTCAACTTCCCACAAAGATGTTACATATATTTAGTGGGGTTCAGCCACTCTGATTATCATATGTAGACTTCACCTACCATATACCAGTGGGGATCTCGGATGGACATCACTGAGGACATCACTGAGGACTTCACTTTCTAGGTCCCACTTCACATTTCAACTTCCCACAAAGATGTTACTTATATTTAGTGGGGTTCAGCCACTCTGACTATCATATGTAGACTTCACCTACCATATACAGGTGAAAGGACTGACCAGTGGGGATCTCGGATGGACTGTTATAGTGTCAACCACACATTTACAAGATGTCATGTAAAGGACACGCCACCATGAACGCCAGATGTTGAGATCCAAAAATAATCATGGTCACAGACCCATCGTCACAAACCCATCAAATCCAGATAAAAAATGTCTTGGTGTCCACTGTATCATGAGAACAACGTGATAGGTTTACAAAGACAAGATGGAAACAAAAATGTCCAAACTTAGAAATCGGTGGGTACATGGAGTTTCTTAAAACTGGTAAACTTCTTCAAGGTAACTATGGAAGGAAAAAAGGTTAGTAAACAAGAATATTGGGTAAAAAGTTTACAAAAACCGGGGAATAGACAGGGTTTTTTAAAGCCAAGCCATTATTAATTTTTTTTTTCAAATTTAATAACTTGATTGGGATTGTATGAGAAATTATCAAATTTAATAGTATGAGTGGCACTGTCAAAGAGAAAATACATATTACACATTTGATAAATTTAATAACATGAGTGTGACTGTCAAGAGATAATACATTTGATAAAAAAAAATTACAAATGAGAAAAATTAATTATTTTGTGTAAAAAATAGCTTAAATTTTTTTACAAAAGAGAAATCAATTATTTAAAAGTTGGTTGTTAATATGAGAAAAATGAGAAAATGAGAAAAATTAATTATTTTTATATAAAAAGAGTTAATAAAATAAAATGTACTACTCAAATTACCTGTAAATAAGAGAAAAAGGAAAATTAGTTGTAAATATGAGAAAAGAGAGAAAAATTAATTCTTTTTATGTAAAAAAAAATATGATAACAAAAATGTACAACTCAAATTAGCTGCAAATAAGAAAAAAATGAGAAAAATCAATTACTTTTATGTAAGAATGAGTTGTGATAACAAAAATGTACAACTGAAGTTAGCTGCCAGAAAAAGGAGAAAAATCCATCACTTTTATGTAAAAAGAGTTATGATAAGTCAAGTTCACTGCAAATATGAGAAAAATGAATTACTTTTATGTAAAAAAAGTTATGATAACAAAAATGTACAACCCAAGTTAGCTACAAAAATATGAGAAAAAAGAGAAAAGTGAATTACTTTTATTTAACAAGGAGTTATCACAGCAAAATTGTACAATTCAAGTTAGCTCCAAATATGGAAAAAAGAAGAAAAATCAATTACTTTGATGTAAAAAGAGTTATGCTAACAAAAATGTGCAACTCAAGTTATCTATAAATATGAGGAAAAAAAAGAGAAAAATCAATTACTTTTATGTAAAAAAGAGTTATAATAACAAAAATGTACAACTCATGTTAGCTGCAAACATGAGAAAAAAAGAGAAAAATCAATTACTTTTATGTAAAAAGAGTTGTGATAACAAAAATATACAACTCAAGTTAGCTGCAAATATGGGAAAAGGGAGAAAAATCAATTACTTTTATGTAAAAACAGCTATGATAACAAAATTGTATAAATTAAGTTAGCTTCAAATATGAGAAAAATAAAAATCAATTACTTTTGTGTAAAAAAAAGTTAAGACAACAAAAATGTACAAGTTAAGTTAGCTACAAATAAGAGAAAAATGAGAAAAATCAATCACTTTTATGTAAAAATGAGTTATGACAACAAAAATGTACAAATCAAGTTAGCTACAAATATGAAAAACTGAGAAAAATAAATTACTTTTATGTAAAAAGAGTTATGATAACAAAATCATACAACTTAAGTTAGCTACAAATATCATAAAAAAGAAAAAAAACAATTACTTTTATGTAAAAAAGTGTTATGACAACAAAAATGTACAACTCAAGTTACATGCAAATATGAAAAAATAATGAGAAAAATCAATTACTTTTAGGTAAAAAAGAGTTATGATAACAAAAATGTACAACTCAAGTTAGTTGCAAATACGAGGAAAATGAGAAAAAACAATTATTTTTTTGTAAAAAGAGTTATGATAACCAAAAAATACAAGCCAATTTAACTACAAATATGAGAAAAATGAGACAATTCTATTACTTTTATGTAAAAAAGAGTTACTACAACACAAATGTACAAGTCAAGTTAGTTATAAATATGAGAAAAATGAGAAAATTCAATTACTTTTATGTAAAAAAGAGTATGACAACAAAAATGTACAAGTCAAGTTAGCTATAAATATGAGGAAAAGAAGAAAAATCAATCATTTTTATGTAAAAAGAGTTATGATAACAAAATTGTAAAAAAAAAAAAAAAGAGAGAGAAATCATTTAAAAAAAAAAAAAAGAGAGAGAAATCATTTACTTTTATATAAAAGGGAGTTGGGGAAAACAAAATGTACAACTCAAATTACATGCAAATCTGAGAAAAATGAGAAAAATCAATTACTTTTATGTAAAAGAGTTATGATAACAAAAATGTACAACTCAAGTTAGCAAAAAAATATGAGAAAAATGAAAAAAATCAATTACTTTTCTGTAAAAAGAGATAATAACAAAAATATACAACTCAAGTCAGCTGCAAATATGAGAAAAATCAGTTACTTTTATGTATAAAGGTGTTATGATAACAAAAAAATACAGTCAAGTTAGCTGCAAATATGAGAAAAATGAGAAAAAACAATTATTTTTATGTAAAAAAGAGTTCCGACAACAAAAATGTACAAATCAAGTTAACTTTAGCTGCAAATATGAGAATATGAGAAAAATGAGAAAAAACAATTTTTTTAATATAAAAAAAAATATTATAACAAAAATGTACTCAAATTAACTGTAAATATGACAAAAAAAAAACAATTACTTTTATATAAAAAAATTATAATAACAAAAATGTACAACTAAAATTATCTGCAAAAATAAGTAAAAATGGATGAATACATGAAGTTTCTTAAAAACTGGTTAACTTCTTCAAGGTAACTATTTCTTAAAATTGGTTAACTATCTCTTAAAACTGGTTAACTATTGGAAAAAAAAAGTTACCAAATTAAAATGTCAATTAAAATTAAGTAAAAAGTTTAGAAAAATAAGTGAATCATTAGGCTTTATGAAAAACTATTAAATTTAAGAAGTTATCAAATTTAGTAACTTGAGTGGGACTTTAGGACACAAAATTGAATATATATTACATATTTTTTGATGATGATGATGATGATGATGATGATGATGATGATGATGATGATGATG
>CBVK0100991794.1:0-17443 GCA_900067695.1 Picea abies
CTCATCTGTTTTGATTATTGACTTGGTGTCTTTACTTCTATCTCTATATTGATTTCAACATCTGATATGTTCAGAAAATTACATAAATAATGATTTTTTCAGCAATCTTTTATTTATAAAAAACCATCCTAAGAACTTGCAAACAATACTCATGAATTAGGATACCAATTTTTATGGATATAAACAAAGGGTTATATTCCCGTCTATCTTGCTTTAGCCAAGCGGGATCTGAAAATGTTTGAGTAAGATCATTTCATATATTTTCCTCAACACCTCCCAAGATGAGCTTCACTACACTTACCGCTCATGTGTTAATGAGTGACATGATAACAAGTCGAGAATCGACCAACCTTGAAAATGACATAAGGTCAATATTTGAGTGGACCTGGTATGCATCTCCTTTTTATCACATCAACCATTGCATGAAATTTTGAATCCCACAAAACCAAAGAGCCTGCAACACAACTTGTGTGTTACCTGCAAGATTTTTCTTGAGGCATATATATGCAAAGACTTGCAAGGGAGCCATGATGATCACCCAAAATCCATGACGAGTGGGGAAGATTTCTCTTTCAAAGTGCCTCCCAAGATGAGCTTCACTACACTTATCCCTCATGTGTTAAAAAGTGACATGATAACGAGTTGAGAACTAACCAAACCTCCAAATGGCTTGAGGCAAATATTTGACTGGACCTGGTATGTAGCTCCTTTTTATCACATCAACCATCGCATTAAATGTTGAATCCCAAAAATCTGAAGAGCTTGCAACAAAACTCGTGTGTTACCAAGAATTTTCTCTAGGCATACAAGATGCAAAGCCATGCAAGGGAGCCAAAATGATCACCCAAAATCCATGACAAGCGAAGAAGAGTTCTCTTTCAAATTTCCTCCCAAGATGAGCTTCACTTCACTTACCTCGCATGTGTTAACGATAGACATGATAACGAATTGAGAATCGACCAACCCTGCAAATGAACGAAGCCAATATTTGAGGGGACCTAGTATGCACCTCCTTTTTATCACATCACCCATCAAACAAAATGCCAAATCCCACAAAACTGAATATCCTACAACACAACTCATGTGTTACCAAGATTTTTTCAAAGGAATACAGATCCAAAGCCCTGCAAGAGAGCCACAACAATCACCCAAACTCCATGACCAGTGGATAAGAGTTTTCTTTCAGTGATTAACATATATGTTATATATTTTATATAACAAATTCATTATATATGTTATATAACAAATATAACATATGTGTTATATAACATATATGTTATATAACATATATAATGAATTTGTTATATAACATTTTAACGAAAATTTTATATAACAAAAATGTTAAATAACAAAGTTGTTATATATGTTATATAACACACATGTTATTTATGTTATATAACATATATATCGAATATTTTATATAACATATTCATTATAACAAACCCACGATGAGTACAAAGACCCTACGACAGAGACAAACAACCCTGCAAACCCTCCACAACAAACCTGCATGGAACCATGGACCAAGAGGAAAAGAGACACGGTGACCCCACCAAGGAGCCACAGAGACAGATCATTAGGATCTAGGGTGTGACAGAGAGCGTCGACAATGACAAATCAGGATCCCACCTAGACCAAAAATGTCGTCCAAATCGGTAAATGTTTCATTTGTTGATACTTGATTTCTCCAATATCAATGATTCTTGTAGTTATTTCTTGATCTCTTTTATTTGTAGTTCCTTCCTGCTCTCTTGCCACATGATTCCCACATGACAGAGAACGACCCTACAAACAAAATCAATGTCTTGACCCCTATGTTGTGGATGCTCAAGAAAGTCTTATCTATGCTTCAAATGCTCGAGAAGTGGTTTTCTACAAGGGCCCATCTACAAGTGAAGACATTTTTTCTCATTTACATGGTCTTTCTTGATTTCCTTCACTAATAGTTGTACACTCATTGCTATCTTCGACCAAACGACCATTACCCAAACTTTTGGAATCACTAATTTCCATAATTTGACTCTCTTGTAAATCAATACCTTCTACAGTAAATGGTTTCATATCCAAGTGGATTGGGAACTCAAATCATTCCTTCAACTTCAGTCTTTGCATGGTCTCATAATTTAAGTCAAAATGCTTTAGGTGGATTACTAGTGTATTTGTAAATGATTTTATACATGTTCATTTTAAATCATGAACCTACTTGTTACATTTCTCACAATAGTATGCATTTTCACCCTCAAGTAAAACCCCTTGGACAAATTATTTAAGTGATTTAAATCAATTTAGTTGAAGAATGCTTCTTCAATATTTTCATAAAGTCATCAACTAGGAGGATTTGACATCTATTACGTATAGTGATTTTGTTAAGGTTGTGGTAGTCAATGTAAAGGAAACAAGTGTATTCTTCTTGAGCATGAGCTCAATGGTATGTCCACAAGTAGGATCACCCTTCCTTATGTGTCCCTTATGTGGGAGATCCAATATTTAGCATTGAACTTATTCATTATCTAGAAATGATTTGGAGTACAAAGGTTTGTTCGGTAATAGTGTATTCGTAATTATAAATATGGTGTTAAACATTTTATTAAGTGATCTTATAGGATCCTTAAATATAAATGTATTCCTCCTTAAGCATATTTACTTGCATTTGTAGTGCAAGTTGCACCATGAAGTGTCAGAGGGGTCGGATCCATTGGTGAGAAGCGAGGACTTTTTTTCATATATTAAAGAAATTGTAATGTTGATTTTACCTCAAGAACTCAAAACAAATTCCCTTTTATGTCGTGGAAGATGATTCAAGGTTGTGGCTTGTAAATTACATGGTACTTCCACAAGTATGGTTGTCCCAACAACATGGTCACATGCATGACATCACCATGATTTTTTCCTTCATTAATGGATAAATTGTACAATGGAACCTACAATGTCATGTGATGTGTGAATCCTTCCCTACACTAAGCCATCCAAATAGTATAGTGTTGTAGGTGGGATAAAGTATCTACCCTCCACTTGAATCATGGAATAGTCATAATCAAGATAAGACTCATTTGATTCCCTACAATGAACCCATTTCAAGAGTAAAAAAAAAGGGTACTAATTGTCATATTTTTATTTTTTAACAAATTATTTCAAGAATTTAAAGTTGGTGATTTTACTAAAATAAACACAAAACATACCCTAATGGCCTTATCATTTAATAATTATGTTAATTCATTCAAGATCAAGGTATTTCCATATTCCAAACACTATTCTTTCAAAACATTTAACAACCAAAGTTAAACTTTAACCATAACTAAAACAAGCATAATGCATTTACCCTATAATTTAGTTGACATATCAATAACCCCCCCTCCCCCACCCAATAAAAGAAATCCCCTCTCCAATGTAAAACTCACATTTATAGATTCTATCCTCTTTTTCCTGAAGTGGCTACATGTCTCTAAAGGAAGGTCTCCTACATGTATAAGTTAGGTGTTAACATAAAGAAATCATGAATGTGTGTTAGGATTCTTCGAGAAAGTTGTGCATGTAGATACTATGTATTAATGCATGAGGACATTGGGAATAGATATCCAATACATAGGGGTATTATATTTCAAATGCATTCCAAGTTAAAATTGCACTTAGAAATGGCATTTCAAAAGTTAGGATTAATTTGCAAGACGAAAGAAATTTACTCGAAAAAGTGGTACCTCCCTTCATCCACCTTACCCCTTTACCTCACATCACTACATGACCCCTCCTCATGTTCACTTTGGGAATCCTAAGCCATATTACATTACTTTTACTAGAATTATTTTTACATCATTATCTCATGCCCAATCTTAGGCAATGTTAATCAATATTCACAATTCACCAGGGGCATCTTGGCCTTAGCCCCTTGCTAGGAAGTTCACATAGTTTTACATAATATCCATTATTTTACATAAAGTATGAAATGCCACTCGAGTCTCCATTATTTTTCATAGATATGCAAGTGTTATCCTCAACACTACATATAATGCATATTTCAATTGTTCATTGTATACATTTATTGAAGAATAAAGTGTATTTCACCCATTCACTTTATGCATTTATTGAAGAATAAAGTGTATTTCACCCATTCATTCATTTTATATTTTTATTCATTAATTGATAAATATGTGAACTTTAATTTGTTGTTACAAATAAGTGAAAAAGAAGAAGTTATGTATAAGTGTTTCATTCATCATTTTATGGGTTAATTGAGTACTAAGATGTCGCATGTTGAGGATTAAAAAATATACAATAGTTTCAAAGAAATTTATAATAAAAGTATCACAAGATACATTAGTAGAAACATCCAACACACTAATACATAAATTCAACATAAGTTTAAGGTATGAGTAGAATTCTATTATGATGTAAGGTTCATTAAAGGTGGAACAATGTCTTTAGAATTTTTTCCCAACTCTGAATGGTAGAGCTAGTTTATTGTACATTAATTGCTTTCCATTGGCCATGATTGGAGTGTTGCGACAGACTCAACTCTTGGTTGCACTTCAACAAGTTTTAAAACCTTTTTGATACCCAAATAACATCTTTCCTTCCTCTCTCTTTCATTTTCATCTTGTTCCCTTTTGTGATATCACACAAATTAACTCTAGGAGGTAAACATAATCTTCCTTTTTAGTCTCTATTTCATTTCCTCATTGAACTGAAATCCTCAAAGCCCTAATAATAGTACTCTTTAAAAGGAATTAGCAATGAGTGAATCATTAAATTCAATTTAATAAGTAATCTAGTGGCTTTGTCCTCTTTTTTTCACATTTTCCCTTGAGATCTTGGTTGTTCTCAAAGAGAAAGTGGAAACTCCACTTCCTTCCTCCTCCCTTATGGTAGTGATTGGGCCAACTATTTGATAACATAATGCTTGAATCCCTCTAATAAATATTAAAATAACTAAATATTATCTACTTTAATAAATATTAAAATAGCTAAATACATGTAAATGTTAAGATAACTAAGTATATAATTTCTCAAGGGGTTAGCTCAATCAGTTGTAGCCAATGTTGATGGACATTCATATATTTCCATGCAATCATGTGCATGATTTGAAGGTTAGGCACACTAATTTATGCCAATGGGTTTACAAGGGATACCATCCACGAGTGAGGGAAAACATCCCTTAAGTTTCCCCCCAAAATATTACATAATAGACAACTAAACATCAAGTAATTACGTTGTGCAGATGATAGTATCTAAGCCATTAATTTTCCACTTAGTTAATAATCATTTTTTTTTCTATCTAAATTGTTTGAAGCTCTAAAGTAACATGGGAGGGAAATCTAAATTATATGGATATTACATGATGTTTCATGGAATTTGTGTTGTAATTTGATTTTACAACTCTAGATCTTTGACCTCCTCCTCCTTCATGTAGTCCTGTGTCACTATTCAACTATATTGGGTCTCACAAGGGCCACTCTTCCAATAAATCATGTCCATCACTCAAAAGCATTGCAAGGGATAAATGCATATGCTCACATTTGTGTGTGGGTGTGGTGGATTCCTCTACTTACATCTCTAGTGAAAAAATATGTGGCATCCCTATCAATACCATTGTCGAATATAAAAGGTACAATATGATTAGATAATTGAGTTTTCCTTCTTGGCATTATAATCATATGGTTAATGTACTATTGAACTAGCTAATTTGAATGCAGTGAAAAATTTTAACTTGAAAGGTTGAGTTTAATGGCTATAAATATCATATATACTTAACCACTTTGGGCTCTCATGTTTTATATCCTTTCATTGGAACCAAAGGACGATTATTCCTTTATAAATTGGCTCTGTGCATCTTTTCTAATGTGGTCTTGTGTTTCTAGTGCATGCTAATTCAATGCTTGTATCTTTCTCAAACTCTCTTGCATCACTAGGGTACTTATTTTTAGAGTCACTCAAACCTTAAAGAATACCCATAGTTCATGTCAACTAAAATTAATAAATTTTTATTGATTTGCATGAATGGGAAAGCACAAAAAAACATGCACAATAACTAGCTTACCTTAATTACATTTTTGGCTTCTTACAGTAGAAACTATTAATATTGTTGAACATTCATTTGCACATATCAAATTCCTAAACCAAACCAAGTGACTTTGAAGCCATTAGTTCCCATGCTACATGGGTATTACAAACAATGTTTATCTCCAACCACCTTAGCCAAGCTTATTTAAGAATTCTCGAATTGTTGCACTTACCTCCATAAAGGAAATACAAATTGCAAAATATTGGTGAATTAGTGTACAATAACCTACAATGGTAGGGTTATAGGCACATAGAGTGATTGCATCTATGAGATTCTCCAAGCATGCATGCAAACATACATACATTACTCCAAGTAATTAATAAATACATTATTGAAAACACTTTCCTTCATGATGCCACATATCAAATTACTCTTGTGCCACATAGATTAGAATTCATGTACATGTGCTATATGGACCATAATTGAACTACATGTTCCACGTAAATTAGAATTCATGTACATGTGCTACATATACCATACTTGCACTACATGTGCTATGCAAATTAGAATTCATGTACATGGGCTACATAGACCATACTTGCATTACATGTGCCACATAGACCATACTTGCACCACATAATTTATTATGCATGTATAAGAAGTAGTCAACCTCATCCATATAGAATTTTGTAGCAAATGGTCATGACCTCTCCTGTAGCTTCTTGTAGTATAATTTTAAGCATGCTTCATGTAGCTTCCTATAGCTACATGTTTTATGGAACAATTTTAATTTTTTTGGTTTTCTAGAGTACATAAGTGAATGATAATGGGCTGTTATGGTGGATGATGTATGAAATGGGTATTTGGATGATGCATAATGTAGGAATGGATGGAGTTGAATGAAAATGTGGGATGTATGTTGCATGCATGTTGTGTGGAGGTTATTGATGTTGTATGGAGGTTATACATGGGGAGGATAATGATGGAAATGACTTTTGGAATGTTGTGGAGTGAATATAAATAATATTTGGTGTTGTTGATGATGTTCTTGCATGTTGTTGCAACAATGAATAACATGTTTGAAAAATGGAACTTGTTGTTGTTTTTGTAATAGTTTATGTCACTTGTAAGTTGTACTATTATGTTCTTGTGGTTTCCTCAAGATGTTTCATCATAGACCCTATGACACTCGCTAACTGTTTATGGACCGTTATAGGACATACAACCAAACATGTATTTGTTAGATCTATATTCATCGAGTGAGGGAAGTTCAGGTATAATAGAGGAAAGTGAGACATATAGTAGGTCTAACGGGCGTAGTTCAACTAGAGGTGAGTTGATCAGAAGAAAAATTCCAAAAACGCATGGAATTTTTTTTTCCTAAAGGGGGATCATGTTCTTATGATGATGAGAGCATAGAGGAAATAAAGGTTCCCTTTAGGTAAAAACATCTAGTAAAATGATGGGTACCCAACGATCTTCCTCAAATAAACATTGTTTTTTGTGTCAACGAAAGGATGTACCACATTTCTCCATTGTTATTACATGGTTTGGGGATATTTTCCATGGATGGCATAAAGGTATGTTACGACATAATAATTGAATTGATGGATTATGTGGGACCCTGTTACATATACAAAGATTGGATACAACTCGTCCAATATACAAAAAGTATGTGAAGATATGGCATGTTTGCAAATTATATACAACTAAAAGACAATAATCAAAATAAAGTGGCATGTTTGCAAATTATATACAACTAAAAGACAATAATCAAAATAAAGAAGCATCTATGTATATTTACGGAAGGCCAAAAGAAGCGGGGAATATTGCAGGGTTTATAAATAGTACATGACCCGTGACTATAAATAATAAACCCAATTGTGGATTTGAGGGGCGTGAAGGAAATTGTGTATTTGTATGTGCAATACAATCAATAGCTGCAGGGGAAGAGTTGTTGATTAATGACAATTTGAATTGAGTAGATACATACGTTGCTATTATGAGAGTGGTACATATACTATTTTACCCAACCTGTAAGCAATGACTCTTATATTTTATGATTAACATTTACTGTAATATAGGGTTGAAGGGTCGAAGGGAACCAACCCTTTCTTGTGTCTCAATTCGAATTAACAAAAAAATGTTCAATAACTTTCATATAAAAATTGGTTTAAATAAACAATCCACAACTACATTTTTTATGACATCTAATAGAGACTCCTCACTAGTTGGAACACTCATAGTGGAATCTATAAATACACCAATCAATGTTTCACAAACTATTTATAGTCCATGAACACCATTAACATGTGTTTCAACATCTTGATCATCAAGATTTTCTAAGACAAGACAAGAAACATACACTGTCTTCAATATGAAACTCTAAACTAGAACTAAAAAATCATATGGCAAGACATTTAATGATAATCTTGATCCTTGATTTTCTACCACATTAGGATCACTCCTCAAAGTTGTAAATATTTTGATGTTATGTTTTTTACAAGTAAATCATCCACTAAAATAAGATAGATACATATATACAATTAAAGCAATACCAATCACCCTTCAAAATTACTCCAATATTTCTAGACACCATGTTATTATGCCTTTTCTCTGAATCCATTAGGCCAACAAAACCATTTTTTTATATTTATGTCCCATGCCTATTCATGAACTAACTTTATTTCGCATACATATGATTTTCTTCATTTTTTTTCTAATTCTTATATTGGCATTGCTTTGTTTGCAACACCATTGTCCCAGGGTCACAGGGGAAAGGAAACAACCTTAGAGAAGTCCATAAATCATACATAGGAAGAGATTACTAATGAAAAAATTTATTCCTCCACCAACCTAGTCCAAACAATAAGGAAGCTTGTGAGAAAATCAAACATCGAACTCACTTCTTTGATTCATATTTAGCCGTGGACACAAGAGATAAATGAAAGAATTAAAGCCTTGATGAAAAAAATTCAATGCTATGGGGTAACCAAGATCTTTATTTATCCAATTTAATTATTTTTTATTTTAATTTTTATACTCTTACAAGTCCTTTATAAAAAAACCTTTATTTTTACAGCAGTTTTTGCAGGATTTTGATCCCCAGAATGTGCCTACGAAGGCTGGTGTTGGTACTAGTGTCATTTCTACACTGGAACATAATCATACTTGCATTCTAGTCACTCAAATTGGTACACCTCCCAGGTTCGATGTCGATACTACACCTGGCCTTGACAAGCACATGATAGAATGTGCACATGATGATGTGGATGCAAAGCATGGCTTTGCATATTTTGAAGCATGCTTTCCTAGATCTTCATGTGTCACTAGAACAGGAACACTATGGGTTACCTTTTTGGTAAATTATGATCTCATCCCTATGAAAATAGAAAATATTCCAGGTATTTAATATGTGCTTTAATTATTATGTACAATCTAATTGAAATTTATGTAAAATGTGTGATTATTTTAAACTAATGATAATATCTTTTTGCAGGAAATGACACATTTTTTTAAACTAATGATAATATCTTTTTGCAGGAAATGACACATTTTATAAATGCGTGAATGACCTTACCTTGGATATCTTTGGGCCCACCATACGCACAAGGTATAATTCCCAAAGTTCCAAATTAAAATATGAACTCATAAACAATTCGGTTGGTCTGTTCAGTGAGGGCTCCTTCAACAAATATGGAGTCTCGTCAAAAGCAGGTGCATATTTAAAATACATGCAGGACCAATATAGGGTTCATATTCAAAAGAAACCTAAGTATGATAGTCCTCCAATGATTGATGAGAGGGAGTGGAAGTCCCTACACGAAGATGCAAATGAGAAGATGCTCTGAAAAGAAGGAAAGACATCACCCGGCTCAGGAAGGTATCTGACACTTCTAATAATGTAATTATGATGTGTTATCATCATTGTGACATCTAATTACGTATTTGAAACTTTTCAATACAATATCCTAGACACATCCAAATCCACCAAGGACAGAATATAAAATCATGGGAAACACAAACTTGGCCCAGGTGATTACTCGAAACTAGTTGTCCAAATTGTAAGTATAAGAAAATCAATTGCATCCAAATAATATATTGTTAAATTTTTTAATTTAATTGCACACAAGAAGAAAAATTCATGTTCTTATGCAAATGTGCAAGGCTTGGAGTTCAAAGAATCTCCAACACAACAATACCTCAAGCTTTCTTTCAATTCATGGTTGAATGCAGAAAAATCTTGGGGGAAACACAATATTTCAACACTCAAATTGACACAAAGGTAAAAAAATCAACGAACATTATTTATAATTAATTACTTGTAAAATATATTTTCAGCCATAAAATAATGTGTTTGTTTGTTTTAAGCAGGAAACCAACAAAGAAACAAGTGTCCCCTCTAGCAAAACACATCCTAGTGATGGTAGAGTGCCACCCAATGAAGGTGGTGTGCAACTCGGTACTGGAGGTATTTCATGTGCTATAAAAAATGTAGTATGGATTACAATTAAAAATATTTAATTGCAAATGGTGTATTAATTATAACCTTTCATGTTTCAACTCCAGAGCATCTAGAGGATGAGGCTAGACAAGAAGAGGAACATATGGCTACATCTGAAACTACTCTTCTTGTCTCCACTACTCAAGTAGGTAAAGAACACTCTAATGCTATTTTTATTAATGAAATACTTGTAATAATTATAACAAAAAATATCAATTTAGCATTTCTTTCTTATTGTAGTTGATGATCCACACACCCCTTGCAACAACCTCAACGTCGTGAGTACATGACCAGGTCGTCAATAAGACATGAAGAAGCCAGAACAACTGAAGGGGAAGAAGGAACTGACAAGCTATTTTCTGAATTCATTTCAAATAGAAAGAAACCGAAAAATAAATGATTGTACTTAGAAACATCATGTACCATATTACATGTAGAGGGAAAAAGAACTGAAGGTGAAGAAGGATCTGACGAAATTCTTTCTGAATTCATGTCAAAAAAAAAGAAACTAAAAAAGAAATGATTGTACTAGCTATGTAATACAAAAAATCATGTACCATATTCCAAAAACATATTTTTGATGATAAATATTATCAAGATGGAGTATTTTGTGTCTATGATTAATGAATGAATGAATGAATGTTATATGTTAATGAATGATTGTTATATGTTTCTTTATGCACAAAACCACATATGTTTCTTTACGAATTTGTTGTTTTGCTAGTGTCTATGTATGAATCTTCATGTGTTGCTTTCAACTATTTTCTAGTAGATAGATTGGGTATCAGGGAATTGAGAGTGATATGATGGGGGGAGGGGCCATAAGACCTTCCACCTTCATGCGGTTGGCCCTATTCAGTAGAGAATATATTAGGATTTGGATAATCTTGGAGCAATCTTCCCTAAATCCAACAGAGCAACAACAAAGTCAATGTTGACTTTGTTGCTGCTCCATCAAAACGAGGGAGGTTTGCTCCAATATTAGACCACTCCAATATATTATTCTCAAAACCAAGAGGATCTCATTCAGGTATTCATGCACTCAAGTCTTTTTAATTATTATTTAGTCATAAAAATATTTGTTAATTCTTTGAGTGTTGGTTATATTTGTAGAACATCTACTAGATGAGATCTATTGGAGCAGCATTAAATGAATATCATACAAGGACAACCATCGAATATACATGTATTTGAGCTATTATTTCATTTCTAATTGCAATTTATTTGTATGATTGAAATGATGATTTATATTGTGATTTTGGTTCTTGACACTCACATGCATTCCTTTTCTAGTCCTCACTTCCCATAAATATTTCATATCTTTATTGTCACAGAACTTTGGTTGTTTGGTAATTTTCATAGTGATTTTTAAAAATCTAGGATATATCCCAAAATATAAATACTAGGTGCCAAACAGTAAAGGTTTTCATTAGTGCCCAATTGATATCAATTAAGATTTTTTTCTTTATTGAACAAGTGCCCAGGGTTAGAATAGAGATGTCTGTCAAACCTAAAAGAAATTCTAAGGAAATGTAGAAATCACTTCTACATGGCTTCCTCATGTAGAGAGGCCAATTGTCTACATAAATAAAAGATAATGAATTTATCCAAAAAATATTGTGGAAAAGGGGAAGGGTGCATTGGAGAGCCATAAATACTAATCCAACAATATTTTTCATCCACAAAGTAATATACTTTTCCATCTAGAAAAATAATCGCATCCTCGGTAATGTAATTTTTTATCCATAGGAATCTGTCATTTCTAATGCTGAGGGAATTACGAGTATCTATAACAACGAGTTTTCCTTTTAAAATATTTGACTATTGAGTATGTTACACTTGATTCTTCATGAAGGTCCTATTTAGTAACCTTTTGTGCATGCTCAAACTATTTTTGGCCATCTTGCTCCACCCTAAATTATTTGCATGGATATTTATGGAACTAGTGGGCACCTTGCACTTTCCTACCTCTGAATGTTTGGAAGTTTGGATTGGTTGGATTCAATGTTCCTTTGTTCATTATATGAGACTTTTTCCTCTACAAGTAATGATCAAACTATGTTGAATAACCCAAATCTTGCATGGTATGTTTGTTGGGTATATGTGGCCATCATTGAAGGTGTTTGGTCATGGGCTTGTGCATTTGGTTTCAATGTGTTAATGGAGGTCGATCCCACCTTGTATTCAACACCAAATCCATTAAACCCGAGTGAAATGAACAAGGTAAGCTCTAAGCAATCGAGAAGTTTGCATTTCCTTTCCATTGTGTGATGTTTGCATGGTAATTAGGTTGATATGAGGCTAGGTAAAACTATTTGTGCATTTCCAACCTCCATTAACTGATTAATTCATTCTTTTCTATTTTGGGTAGGAACCCTTTTTCATAACCTCTCTATATCTCACTGTTTTGCAACAAAATGCACAAATGCCAAGCTCTACTTGACCTCTTGCACTGCTTTGTTTATGATTATGAGGATTGAAATATATAACTCTAATACTTGATATTCGTGACATGTGTATGAGAGGGAAAGTATGTGAGGCTCAAACCCGAATATTTTTAAACCCAAAGCTTTGTTTCCTTACTCTGTTGCAACATATATGTTGAGGTTGATTTCAACCTACGTATGAATGGATTGGTTATGGTTTGAATGGTCTAGCAATTAGACGACATGATATTAGAATCAAAGTGTGCATACATTTATGCACAAATTATGGTAGAATATTACCCTTGATGGAAGAGTTGGGGCATAATGGGTAACATATTAGTATTGTTCATTGCTTGTTGAATGCATGCCTAGGTGGTGTTTGAAGCTTGATATGGCAACCTCTTTGAACAGGTCAAAACCCAATTCGAGACATCCATTGAAAAAATGTTAATAATGAATATATGCACCAAGTTTTAGTCGATGTTATTCATGGTATTTGATATGGCTTTATTGAACTCCTCAATGCAAAAGAAATGAACTCAATTATTGTTTACAAACATTTTTTTAATGAGCTGGGATGACCTAGGGCTTGATTCTTCATGAAGGTCCTATTTAGTAACTTTTTGTGCATGCTCAAACTACTTTTGGCCATCCTGCTAAATACCAATGTATATTTTATGGAGCTTGGTTTGTTGTCAAAATAGATTTGAATTTAGAGACTACATAATCCTAAAAATTACAGCAGATATCTAGGTCTAATAAAGAATTGTATGCAAATTGTGTTTGGTTTTATCCATACAAAAAAAAATTGAAGACGTATCATGTTTGGAATGTTTTGAAGCAATCTCAGCCACATATCTCTAGTTATATACATATGCATGCATGTGATGTAAGATATGGCTCATTATTATTAGCCTTGTGTTAATATAGTTAAGTGGTTGTATGCTTATAGAAAATATTTGGCTCAAAACCATACATGCATAATTTACTTGTTGGCGGACTCAAGAATAGATGTTGTGCTTGGTTACAATAGTTGAACTACACATTAGTGTTGTAACCTATTTGGATTGATGAAGCAAACATAGTTTAATCTCTTACTTATGCATTGATATGGTTGATAAATAGGATCATTGTTTTCTTGGATGGTGGAAAGTTAGAAGCATATAATAGGTTGTTGGGTTATGTAGCTAAACATTTTCTTTGGTTATAACTAACATGGTTTAAAGAGCATGTGTACACAACTTTTATTATTACCTAGGCATTCCATGGATGTCTTAGAATTGGTACCTCCACTAGTTTCTAAAACTAAGATTACAACCGACACTTTTCCATATTTAGAGCCCAATAATTCTTTAGGTGCACCACTCACATGGTTGTTGCAATGGTTTCTTATTGTCAAGGCACTCATACACTGCCCAACTATTTTAATTGTTGGTGAGGGTTTCATTTCGATCTTCATTTTACTTGTGTTATTTGAAGACTTTCTCCTTGTATTTATACTTAACTTCCTCTTCATAATAGGAATATACCTTTCTTCAATGGCCTACGATTCCTTTTCACTTGGACTCGATGAAGTAAAGTCACTCCTCATTAACATCTCACTATTTCCTACAACCCATTGGTCTTCATACTATTAAATATCATGCAACAACTACCCACCTTCAACTATTGGATTGATATAAAGTTGAGAGTTTTGTTGGTCAGGTGAAACTCCATACTTTTTCAACTCCATACATAAGCGTATTTCTAGCAAAAGTTGACTATCCCTATAGACTACCTCAATTTGTGCATCTTCCCCAATGTTGTAGATTGCACCTTGGTGAGTGATTTTGTCAAAAACCTCCACAACACCAGTTCATTTATTTCTCACTAACTCACACAAATGTTTAGTTGATGAGGCACAAGGTGCATCACATTTGAAAATTAACAATATATGCAAAGGAAACCACAGTAATAAGAAATGAGATAGAACATAAAAGAACTCAAAACATATTGCTTTATTTATTCATGAGGAAATGGCATTCATATAGCCTTTTGAAAATGGTCTACCTTATTATAAACAAATATTAAATTATATCTACTTAACTACTTCTATACATCTCAAGGTTAATTGTGTAAATTTATTGATAAAAAAATAAGTTATCTCTCTATGTATGCACCCTCATGGGATTTGCACTTTGGGGATTCGTGCTCTTGGGGATGTGTGGTCTCTTATGTCACATAAGTTCCTATCATTTTAGATTAAAATCATCCCAGACTTCCTCTTAGTTTAGGAAGATCAGTACTTCAGAAATGTAGCAAACAATAATAATGTGTTCTACCCTGAATACCTATGCACAGGCTTGTTTATCCATAAAAACTACATTGTAGTTTTGTCAAACATATAATGAGGAGGAAAACAAAAACTATAATAGCAGCATCATATCAGTAGTTGAAGTTTTAGAGTGAATGTGATTTGGTAGAGGTTGAGGTGTTGGTTGAGGAAAATTACATGTGGTATGTTTTGCATAAGGGTCCATGTCAATATTGGTGAGGATGATGCACTTAGTAGATATAATTTGTGAAACTTCCTTCGTTACAATCATTGTGAGGATAAACAACACCAAAGTTCTATGAGTATTGTTGTCAACAAGCAAAGAGATCCTTCCATCAAGATTTATGTGTTCTATTGTATTATTCCAGCATAGTAATTGTAAATGATACATGCGAGCTTGGTAATACCCGAAGAAACTATAAATCCCTAGCTCTTGAGTGCACCATATACAAAATATATAGGAGAATGAGATTGATCCTTATTAATGATACCACAATAGATTGTGTGCATAGTTATTTTTCCCTACACGTGAATACTTGAAAAAATGGTCACCCACAATTAATTGTGTTTGTACTTTGATCTTTGAACTATTATAAACTATTTGATTTCTCACAACACCTATTTCCTATTGTGTGGGGAAAAGAATCTAATCAAGATCCATTTCTCCATATTCAAGAACCATGTGAATATGAGAATATTTAGTAATTTATTTATCCTTGAATTTTGAGTCTCCTATCATCACACCCTTGAATAAAATTTTGTTTCTAATCTCATAGTTAGTAAGTTGTATAATATAGTGTTTTTCCATGCAATCGGAATAGGTAATCCATCTTTTGATAAAAAAATAAAAAAAATGTATGCAGTAGAATAATTGTGCATTTTTAGTTTTATTTTTTTAAGGGCATAAATGGTGCATTTTTATGATATAACTTTGTGTAATATGTTGCAACCATCGTTGCCTTATGATTTCAATTTTTCTTGTAACTAAACAAAATGGGATGAATGGTGTATTATTGGCCTTTATATGAACAAACATTGCACTAGGACTCTTATTTCTTGATCATGGTGCTTGGCATTGACCCTATCTTCATGATGCTTCTTGAAACATTAGTTAGAAATGATATACTTTGTTTCGTTCTTAGATGACCATTTTCTTCAGCAATCTAGGTAATCTTTGCCAAGTTGCTAATGGTGTTTTGAGGTCAAAGTATTGGCTCCACCCTAGATTATTTGCATGGATGTTTATGGCACTAGGGGGCACCTTGCCCTTTCCTACGTCTGAATGTTTAGAAGCTTGGATTGGTTGGATTCAATGTTCCTTTACTCATTATATGAGACCTTTTCCTCTGCAAGTAAGGATCGAAATATGTTGAATAAACCAAATCTTGCATGGTATGTTTGTTGGGTATATGTGGCCATCATTGAAGGTGTTTGGTCATGGGCTTGTGCATTTGGTTTCAATGTGTTAATGGAGGTCGAGCCCACCATCTATTTAACACCAAATCCACTAAACCCAAGTGAAATGGACAAGATAAGCTCTAAGCAAGGAAGAATCTTGCATTTCCTTTCCATTGTGTGATGTTTGCATGGTAATTAGGTTGATATCAGGCTAGGGTAAAACTATTTGTGCATTTACAACCTCAATTAACTTATTAATTCATTCTTTTCTATTTTGGGTAGGAATATTTTTTCATAACCTCTATATATCTCATTTTTTGCAACAAAATGCATAAAGGCCAAGCTCTACTTGACCTCTTGCACTGCTTTGTTTATGATTATGAGCATTGAAATATACAACTCTAATACTTGATATTTGTGACATGTGTATGAGAGCGAAAGTATGTGAGGCTCAAACCAAAATATTTTTAAACCCAGAGATTTGTTTCCATACTCTATTGCAACATATATGTTGTGTTGGAAATGTTTAAACAGGTAGCATATGCTTGTCATTGATGGAAAGTACAACAGTGAAGATGATAGGCAAACAGAAGACAAAGTTCAGAGAGGTGAATGATCGCGCGCAGATGTCGGAATCCTTTAAGGACACGAGGAGAATAATCTCAGGAGGAATAGCGTTCTTATACGCGCAGGAAGCTCGGGAAAGAGACCGAGAGCCGTCGGATCTCACTCGAAAATCCCGACAATTGTTGGATTGGG
Organism: Picea abies; assembly: GCA_900067695.1. Taxonomy (NCBI): domain Eukaryota; kingdom Viridiplantae; phylum Streptophyta; class Pinopsida; order Pinales; family Pinaceae; genus Picea; species Picea abies. The sequence goes on from CBVK0100991794.1 coordinate 17,397, forward strand.
AGAAGCTACGCAGATGTTAAGCGCAGGAGTTGGCGTGCAGAAGAAGT
>CBVK0100991801.1:0-12021 GCA_900067695.1 Picea abies
AAAATTATAAAATAAATATATATATATATATTTTTAAACGAATTATAGGAAAAAAAAGATTTTAATCTATAAAAGAAACACATTAAAAATGTGCTAAAAAAATTTAACTAGAAATAATTTTAATTTCTAAACCAAGATAACTTTAAAACATATTGAAAAACTCTTACTAGACACTATGAGAAATCAATTAGACACTAGAATAATCCACAGGTCGAATTGCACAAATATTATTTCGCAAAAATGTTTCTAGCCAACAAAATGGATTATGAATTGATTGTAATATAAATAATTCCCTTATAGTGTTAAATCCACCATACGTTAACAACCAAAAATACCCTACAATGCTTTTCATGTTCCTACTTATACATTAAGAAATCAATTATACAAACTGCTAAGAAATCAATTATACAAACTGCGTTGTGACTTAACCCTCAAGTGAACTAGGGGTTAAGTCTTTAACAACTTCTTGAGCAAATGCTCTCAACTAACAAAAAGTTCATTACATAAACTAATATGACGAAAAATGCGTTGCTTTTCAGGTGCACTTAAAATAGAAATTTCATGTGTGAATATTTTTATATGCTTCTCTATTTTAGGAAAAGTGAATTTTAATTGATTCAATTTCCTAACTTGTTAGGAACTTCTGAAGATGTCCTTGATCTAAATCTAAAATGCTTTTAATTTCTTGTTTGTTCTTTTGTATTTCCTCCTCATACTTATTTAAAACTTGGTTGGATGGAAGAAATCCCTCTAGAGGGTTGTATGTTGGTAGTTTGCATTGTAAATTAGAGTCTTCAATGAGGTCCTAAATATTTATGCAAGTTAGCCATTCATATTCAATCTGTTTATGAGAATCATGGTAAATCCTACCCCAATAATTGGTGACCTATTCAATTTCATATATCTTAAACCTGGTTAGCATGTTGATATTGTGCTCTTCACACTCCCTGTTTTTTTGGATCTATTTGATCAAGTTCAACTGGTCTTGAAATTTCCCTTGTTTTTCTTTCTAGATTAGATTATCCTTATAAATAATAGATATCTACATTGTTAATTCTTGCAATTTGAAAACCTTGGAAATGGAGACTCTTTTAATCTTAGCATTGATATTTTCTTCTTCTAGAACCTCTTCCACAAAATTTGATATTAATCCTTGTGATGCCACTAATAGTTCACTTAATTTTCTCACAAGGATATTTAGTTCTCCAATTTTTGAATTTGTGCTTCTTCTGATTTAGCCTTATCTATTGTTTCATGTGAGATGGTTGATCCAATAGATAAAATATTTCTTAACCTTACTATTTTGGTATCAATAAATCGCTCCTCTATCATGCATATAATTGAAGTATCCAAGTTGATATTTTTTCTCTTTTGGGTCTATTTGACAATAGCTTGTATTTTGTTGTAGGAAATCAATTCCATATTAGCAACCTCCTCAATTAGATCAAGGATATACCGATAACCACATGATAAAGTGTTTTCTATGCTACTTGGGGTAATAACGTGTTTTGTGATTACATTGTTTCCTTTCATTGTGTCTGATTTAGGTGTAACTACATCTTATATGGTCAAGTAAAAAAAGCTACTTGAATGAGATGTAGCTTGTCGATGAGTTTCTTGTGCTTGATATTACTCTATTTAGTTGGGTGGTTGATGTTCCTGAGAATTTTGTTCATTGTTGGTAGGATCCCCTTGATCTCAAATTTGGTTTGTCTCTTCTTGTTGAAGTTTGTATTTATTTTCTTTCTTATTTTCAGGGTCCTCTAACCTTTTTTTCTTAACTGCTTCCAGTTTATCTTTTTCCTGCCTCCCAATTTCTTCTCATCTTTTGTTCCTCTTCCCTTCTCATTTCTTTTGCTTCTTGAACTTCTTTGTTTCTTTTCTAACTCATGTTTATCCTTCTTTGTTGTTTCATTCATTATCCTTTGTTCCCATTCATTTTTTCTATTTTCCTCATATTTTTTCTTCTTTTCATCTTCTTCAGATTTCTTTTTCAACTCTCCCTCTTCTTTACTTATTACGATTTCTTATTCTTCACCCTTTTGGCTAAGCTCTACTTTTTGTCTCAATATTTCTTCCACGTCTCTCCTCTCATCCTTCTCATCCAAATTAATTATCCTCTTATCCTTAGCTAATTGTTGCTTAATTATCTCCATTTTATCATCGTATGTTAAGATGGAGAAGGAAAAAAAAAAATAGGATTTTAGTCGAGGTTGAACTTCATGCCAATATATAACATTGTTGCAATATATTTCACTATCCCGTTGTTCATGTATGTATGGCCATGCAATAGAGACCATCTTACTATGTTTTAAAACTAACCCAAAAGGATTATGCCTCCTAAACTATCTTTGAGGGAATCTAAACTCAATAATAGCATAAGCCTCTTTCCTTTCTTGATTAAAATTTGATAGTTCATTATGACCGAGATATATATTATATGGAATGGAAGTCCTTTTTCTTGCATCCTTAGCAAGTGATGCATTGAATCCTTGCAAGATAGTTTGGTAAGAAATCTCCCCTATGATCAATGTAGCTAGAACATATTTAGGTAGGAGATGAGGAGAGGCTATTACACCATAGATTCTTAGATAGGTGTAATCTTCTTGCATATACCAATTTCCAATTTTCTTAATTAACCTAGTAGCTTCTTTGGTTAATCTAGGACATGCTTTTTAGAATATTGACCTATACAAATATGCAAAGAAGAAATCACATATCACACACAAATTTTCTTATATTTATTCTCCCATATCATCTAGAAATATACATGTATAAGAGGATATTCCATATTCCATCTCTAATTGATCCTAGGAAAAAGGTTGGTGGCATAAATTACACCCATTAAGTATGAAGCCATGTAGAATGTAGGAACAAATCTAGTCTTGTCTTTATCTTTATGTTCTTTCTCTATCATCTTATTTAGAGAATGGGACATAATTGTTTCCCAATTAAATACATCTCCAGTGGTTATAATTGTGTATTCCAATGACACCCATGGATCCTTAAAATGAAGGAAAATCTATTCCCCATACAACCTAGATATCAAGGCCTTTGTGTATGTAAGAATATCTCAAATTAGTCATAGAATAAACTCAATCTATTTTCTTGAAAAATCTATCATCTTCTACCCACCAACTAATGAGTATCTTTTTGGTGTCATGTTCTTTATTAATCTATTCAAAAAATCCCATGATCATGTGCTTTTCAAGTTGTAGAAGTTTATAATATTTCTCTAATTTTGAAGGTTTATAAGACCCAATGCATCTTCCTTAATCATTAATAATTTTTGTGTTTTTAACATCAATGTGAGAAATGATCCATTCCAATTCTTTTGAGCAAGGAATAATTGGAATCCTTGTAGCAATGGAGTGAAGTTTGGACCTTCTGATATTGGAATACAAGATCATCGACATTTCACATGTTAGGATCACTAAGAGGGATTACATTAGGGTGAAACTCCTCATGGATCCTTCTGTAACTCTCTCCCCATATTAAGAAAGGGGTTTGGGAATGAATCTATAAGTTTTTATAAAATGGCCTCATAGGCTCAATATCTAGTTTAGAGATTTGGATGACTGGGGTAAACTTCTTTGGAGTTGATTCTAATTCAGTTTCTACATGCTCCATTGTTTCAATCCCATTTTGATTTCCTTTGGGATATTTTTTATGGGCCCTAGAAGAGGATCTCCTTGGAGGCATTATATTCGAGAAAATACAATGAAATTAACACGATAAACCTTGTTTTATTCATTTTTCATAGATTTTAAAATTTTAAAATTTACTGGAAGAAAAATAATGCTTTTAAAACAAAGAAAATTCTTTCTATTATCAAAATTTATGTATATAAATCTTATTGATTATAGGAAAGCTTGAAAAATATAGTTCCGTGAATGATACATAATTAGTTCAATCAGATTGGTTCCACACTTGTAATTCAAACAATACCAACACTGCCAAAGATGTTTCATAGACATATAATCAATTAAATGTCCAAAAATTGTGAGCAAAGTGTTGTATATTGGAAATTGGATGCAATACTCCAATAATGCAAGAATCCCTAAATTCCAAGGACAAAACTTTGATCAAATTCTAACAACAACATAGGATATGAACATAATCATATAATCAAAAGTTTATCGCAAGCCCAGTGAATGTGAACTTTGACAAATTTAATTAATCTTATAGGAAATGGTTGGAATGGTGACTTAAAATGAGAATTTCATAAGATTTTCTAAATTTAAGCCAATGGGACACTCCATCCACCAATTTGCAATGAATTAATGGTGTTGCGATTTATTGAAATAGTCATTGGAGAAACATTTGAACTTTGGATAGGAGCAACGCAAGTACTTTTTAGTTGTGGGAAAAAATTAAAATAGAAAGTGATGAGTGCACTTTATCGGTCCTAAGTATTGGAGCTTTAAACTGTAGATTAAATTTTACAAAAGTTTGAAATAGAGCAATACAATTTTTTTTCGAAATTTGTGTGATGCTAATGGTAACTTTGATAATTAGAGCATGGTAAAACATTCTTTTCACTTGATACATTTTTTTACAATAAAAACGAAACTGGTGAGAATGGTTTCCTTTTGAGCGATAGGGTTTTCGACTCTTCAATTTTGAGAGTCATTCTTTTCGGCTCTGCAGCTAGGTTTCACTAGCCACATCCTTGGTTTACATGGAGATATGCAGGTGTAAGACCCTTCCAGGGCGAGCAGACAAGGTGTGTTGTGGATTAGAGGATGATGATGACAGAGGGTTCAAGCCTAGCCAGCGTTGTCACTGTGTCATGTATTGACGCATGAAACTTCTATGGTGGTGCCAGATTCTTTGTGGTGACATTTAGGGGTCGAGGCGGCGTTTAGGGGCTGAGTTTTGGAATTTCTCCCCGAGCCTACGTCTGGGGGCTGAGTTTTGGAATTTCTCCCCGAGCCTACGTCTGATTGTTGGAGAGGCTCCATTTTTTCTTTTCGGGCAGCCTTCGTTCTTTCGAGGGCTTGATTCTAGGTGCACTTTCGTGATTAGAGATGGAGTTTTGTGGTGGAAGTGGCTTCGAGGTTTTGTTGCAGCCAATTTCATGTTTTATGGACCCTCTTGACCTTTTCCTCCTTAACTTGAAGAGGTTTTGGACCAGAGCCTTTAGGTCCACTCTGGTGGCGTGTGGTGTTTTTGGTTATCACTTTGAGGTCCTTTGGGGGCGTGCAGCGTTGGGAAAACACTTTGAGGTCCTTTGGGGGTGTGCGACTTCTGGTTTATCTTCTTTTCTAGTTTTTGTTGGGGTTTTTAGCCTTGTTTTATATCTCCTTTTACAACTTGCATGTTGGTTTTGGTGACTTTATGGGGATGTATGTGAACTTGTTATGAGCATGGTCTATGGACTCGTTCTGCTATGAACATTTGTTGGGTCAAGAAGATGTAAAAAAATTATATTTTCATTAATATAATTGAGCAATTTTCTATTGGAAATAAAAACAAAACGATCATTAGAGCAGGTTTGATATTTTCGTCACAGACCATTCTAATTTTTAATTGAATCAAAGTTTATTTCCACTCCTATGAGCATGCTTATCGGAATGATTTTGAACTTTCATGTTATCTATTTTTACAACTTTTATCACAACATGATCAGGGTAAAATTATATTTTGAATCAATGAACTTTTCAACTTTTAATAATGTAAAATTAAAATGTGTTCTGATGATCAGATAAATTTCAAATTTTAAAGAAAACCCATTGGATATGATTTAAAATTTTATCTGCGACATGATGAGAGAGAATTTTAACTTTTGAAAAATGAAAGTTTGTTGGCAGCCCTACATAATTTTTCTATTTAAACAAGAAATCACAGTTTTTGTAGCTCCCTTCACCTCGATCTTGTGACCATTATCATTTGGATTTGATTATTCGATTAGCAAATCTGTTCATTAATTATTTATTATTGTGTTTTCTGTTTGACTCATGACTGAAAGCATGAATCAAACATGAAAACCTAGCTTGGTATTATATTTTCTATACAAGGCATTCTTTTTAAGGGTCATCATGTTTATATCCAACCTAAATCTAATACTTGAATGAACTATTTTTTTGATGTTTTGGGTGTTGATATAATTATTATATTCTTAGATGGTTTGCATTTGAATTATAAGGAGTTTTGTTTTGATATATTTTAAACCCTTTGCAAACACAATGGTCATGCTAGTAGTCATGGAAATCAATGAGAAATTACCGTACTCTGTACTTAACTCACCTTGCTGGCACAATGCATTAACAAGCCTTTCATTACGGGTATAGGTTTTTGACTCTGTATGTCAATTTTTCATTACTAGGAATGGTAGAGCCTTACGATCAAACCCTCGATGTTCATGCTATGATAACACACAGGTTTTGTTATGGTTTTTTTCCCTTTGATACATTCAGATCTATTCCTATTGCTCCTATCATCTAAGCCTAAAACTGTTCTGAGTCATCCCTATTACATTCTAGTCGCGTTTGTTATGGCTCCTGTTGTTTGTTTAGAGTCAAATGGCTGTTAGGCATTGCTCTCTCATGAAGATGCCATCAAAGATTTAAAAATCCAAGGCTGGGACATCTTCCTTAGAAGATATGAAGGCTATAACCTTCAGGTTGCAAAGGTTTTCACATAGAATTTCGATGGGTGCAGAGCAAAGATCAGGGATACCCAGTTAGAGGTAACTGAGGAGTTTGTGAGTGTAGCCATAGGGCTTCCATCCACCGGCGAGAAATGGTTCAAAAACTCAAAAATTGAAGAAGTACCTTGGATCCTCTTTGTGACCTCCAGGAAAACCAATTGCTACGAAAAAGGTATCCCCGTCTCTTTGGTTAAACCTAGGTGGCATGGCCTGTTGTTGATTATCAAACAATTTGTGACCTGTGAGGGTCATTATGGTTTAGTTTTCCTCTATCATATATGATTTCTTATGAATTTCATTGGTTTTAAATTAAATGTGCCTTTTTATCTGTTAAGAAGCCTATATAAAATGTGCAAAAGGTATAAGAGACAGAGTGTCGACTCTAGTCTATTTCATCATGGCTTGATTAAGATTTTTTTGATTCACCACTTGTCAACCATGGGTGAATTTTGGGATGGGTTTTTGATAAGAAATGGTTTTTCTACGACTGTTCCTATAGAAAACCCTATTTCGGGTGAGCCACTGATTAAAAAACAGCTTGACATTCCAAGTAATGAACTAGACTCTCTTAACAGAAACCCTCTAGACGAGGCAATGCCAAGTCAATCTTCATATGAGCAAAAGGATATTGAACTGGAGGTAAGTGAACCTCCTGTGCCTAAATTTGATGTTTTCCAGAATGCCACTGTGAAGCCCAATGTAAAAAAATGTTGTAAACGAACAAAACAAAAACGCACAACCCTAGGGTTTTAGAACAAAAGAACAGATCGTCTTATTTCAATAAAATTGAGGAATTGAAACAATGCTCGTTTGAGCTCAATTGGCCCGATCGAGGTTAATGAGGTCTCGGACTCTGAAATAGAAGATTTTCTAGCTTTGGAAGACCTGAATTTCAAATCTTTGGTCCTACTAAACCCTATGACTTTGTGAGGAATTTTCCACCATTCCTCAAGGGTAAGGAGGGGTTCTATGGTATTGGTCTTGGTCAAGGGAAAATAATAGGTAAGGTCGATACAACCATGTTTGACTGTATATTCATCAACATATCATTCCTTATGTACAATGTGAGGTTTGTTTCCACTGGATTGAATGGTATTACACTGATATACCCATCTTTCATGACTGGATTAAAACACTCACAACTCAAAGTGAATCTTGAGACAAGAAAATCTCGACCTTGAAGTAAACGTAGAGAGGAAATCTAAACACCTTAAGAGGACAGGGAACATAGTGATAAAAAATGCAACCAACATTAAAGCAATAATTAATTCTGAACTACCCGACCCATCGTTAGTCAAGTAATGAAATGGTAAAACAATTTTCGTCTTATTATATTCATGTCATCTATTTTAAATTGAATCAGTTTGAAATTGGATTTTATTTTCTAAGATAAGACTGGCTACAAAATCTTTCAATTATGTAGCCAAGTCATTTTTAAATAAAAAAATAGAAATTAGTTGTTTATAATTCTCTAACTTATTCTTCTTTCATTTTTCAGGAAATAGTAGTTCCTATTGTTGATCGTATGGGGAGAACATGTTCGATTATGCATTTGAATGATTAGTATTTCCTTTTCTGTTTTCTTTGTACAAACTTTTATTAATTTTTGAGAAGAATCAACTTAGTTATGAGTGGTTGTTAGCCCTCTATTTTTGTAATATTTTTGATCTCATGAAATCCTATCCTATCCTAGGAGATAGGAAAATGGGATTTCAAATCACTTTAAATACTCTTCATTTTGTAAGTAAAAGACATCTTGGCCTGGAACAGATTATGGACAAATTATTTTCAAAACTTAATGGAACAACTTATAGTAGTTCGACTTTAGACCAATGTGAATGTTGTCTCATTTATGTTCCGTTTCTCTTATTTTGGGATATTAATGTGTTGTATAGATTTAACCTCAATGGAATATTATGTACCATTGTATTCATGTTTTAAATGTTGTTCATGATTTGTTGTTCCATATGTTATGATTGTGATCATCATATCAATTTTAATATCAAGATTTTACTTTGATGTTTGTTTTATAGGAAAAAATGAATGCTTTACATAAATATTTCTCTGACTATAATCGTTCATAATTATAATATCACTGGATTATATGTGTCCACTATTATGTTCTTAAATCCTAGCTATCAATACACACCTTGAATTTATTCAGGAAAATTTTAGTATAATCCTACTGCAGATTTATTTCAGAGCGGGACAGCTGGATGCTTTCGATCATACAGAGGCATGGACAGATTAACAAACTAATAACATGTTAGCTTCACCTGCTCCTAATTTTTTTCGTTGTATTTACTAGTGAAATAGGATAGTCTTTGATAGGATTTTTATCATCATTCTATCTTATTTCTAATCATGTTTTAGTTATAATTCTTAGATAGATGATTATAAAAAAAAAATGCAAAGAATATGTGCTTTCTTTATCTGCTTTTGAGAATGATTTTAAAACATTGATTTTGAAAGGTTTTCACTCAAACTTGCAACCTATAATTATTCTACTCATTTTCATATTTAACTTTCTTCTCAATACATTTGTAAATAATTAGACTTATAGTTTTTAGCATTAGTTAGTTTATTTATTTTCTTTGTTTTAGGATTTTCATTGGATAATGGAGCCATTAAACCCATTAGAATAGGTTACATCAAATGGCTTGTGTTAAATAGACAACCCCGGACCGGATCTATTCTTCTAGTTGACGGCATGCCAAATTTTACAGTCAACAAATGGTGCTAGAAGGAGGGTATAGGGACCAAATCAATTTAAGTCTATTAAAATCCATAAATTGAAACAGATGAGATTACTTCTACGCAGAAAGACTAAGTAATTTCTTTCATTCATCATATAAGCATGTTAAATTAATTAATGAACAACAATTTCATAACAGAATAAGAATTACTTAATAGAATAAAAAAATACCTCTGCTCTTATGCTAATTCCTACTGAGCTGGTTGTCCTTTCTCTGTTGCTTTGCCCAGCCTGATGCACTGAACAAACCCTACCCAAAACTGACTAACCACCCAACCAGCTAGGAGCATCCTGTCTGGCTCCCTAGCTCCAGGATACCATAAGGAATCCTGGCCCCTGTGCCCATAACCCCCAGCAACCCGATGCCCCCTGTGATGGTTCACCAAAACTCTAGAACCCAAAAACAAAAAACCAGGAAAAATCCAAAACCCAAAACTACAGTCTTCTCCTCCTCCCATAATTCTTCCTCCCCCCTATTCTCATATCCCCTCCCATAGGAATCTTCCCCCGTCATATCTTCCCCTTCACCGACTCTCCTCCCCTCCATTAATTACCTTATCCCCTCCTTTATTACCTTATCCTCCATTTAGTGTTTCTTTCCCCCCCTTCATATATAAAGTCTTTAATTAAATAAATTAAAATTATTAAGCCCCTTTAATTCATTACTCAAATCTTTAATGAGTCAATTAATTAATTAATTAATCATCAACAGATATTAACATTTAATTAATAATTAATTAATTAATTAATATTATTAAGAAATAATTATTATTTAACAAAACATATTAGGACAGTCAGATTATCTAATTAATTATAATTAATAATCCATATGCATCTATTTAACCAGGGTTGTTACATACACCCACCCTTCAGGAAACTTCGTCTCGAAGTTAAGGTATCTCATGATACGAAGGAAAAGAAACATGGTTCACACATTCATGACAATTAACCGACACTATTAGTAAGTAAGCCAAGAAAACTCATACATACTAGTGTACATGTATAAGAAATGCATGTGTAGCTAGTACATACAAGTCTCATGCATGTACTAATAATCAATAACTATCACCCTTATATTTTTTTATGTATGCATCCAATCCAATCAACAAGACTATTCTTTTATAAAAGACAATAAACCAATCAAATGTTTGTGAAATCCTTTAATTACAATTATCTAGTTCAACAATTTTATTTAGACAACTGTGGTTTAGTTACGTAATTATGAATATTCATATTGAATATTCATATATACACATTTTCTTTTTAGAAGGGAAAACATTAAATTATACCATTAGACAAATCTCCACACTTTCTCAACTATTTCTACTCATTCTTCCTCCCTAAATTACTTCCATCTTCATTCCTATCCTTCCTCTTTTGGAATATCTTGGAGCATCAACTATATTGACCTAACTCCAAATAGAACCCATAAGTGAAAGTGTCACTATCTCGACCAAGATTCCCCAGCAGGAAACTGACAGTCATCATCACATGTCTAGGGGAGCATGAGCTAACACCGTCCTCCCATGACTTCATGTTTCAGAGGATACAGGTGGGAAATGCCTTCACCCCTCCTAATCATAACTAGGATCCACACCCTACAATGGAATATACAGTGGCACCGTGTTGCTGGGATTTTTGTCATCGTTTATTCAGTTTTGGGCAGTCTCATCACCTGAAATCCTGCACTGGTCCACATATCATAGCAATGCATCCAAACCAATATAATTTCACATACAAATATTCATACCCTAATGTTTCTCGGCTAGTGGTCATGACATCCACTCTCATTATCATTATCCCTTGGCTATTTCATAGCCCATAACCTTCATATTATTCTGTAACACAAACTCATACATTTCTATGCATTATCATCATGTAATTGCATACAATCATCATTTCAATTCAGTATCCTTGTACCAACAACTTAACATCAAAGTTTTCAAGTTAGAAATAGATCTCCTAATATCCCATAATTCAATTTCGACACCCATTCATAAAATTATCATTTACCAAATATATTGCATCATATCCAACATCATTCTAATAGCATTTAAACCTTCATAGGATTCACATTCACTCAATATGTCACATCATATCCATCGTCATCAATAACATTTAAACATTCATAAAATTTACATTCACATAGTAGATTTCATTATATCCATCATCATCAATGGCATTTAAACATTCATAAAATTTACATTCTCACAATATAATCCATCATATCCATCATTATTCAAATACATATAACATTCATAAAGGTTCATACGCCTTAAAAGTTTAAGTGTATCATTTAATAGTTTCACTGTGAATAGAAAATAATATAAGTAGGCCTCAAGTAATCCTGGTTGTCTAAGTCAAAAGGTGGTGTTACATACACCCAACCTTCGAGAAACATATTCTCGAGGTGGTCAAAAAAGTGAGGGATAATCTCGTCGTAGTGTTTTGGCATCCTCCCAAGTAGAAGATCCTGGACTATACTTGTTCCACTGGACCTTCACTTGGTCTACCAAACGATTCCTCAACTATCGAACTCTACGGTCCAATATGTGTAATGGTTCTACCGTGAGAGTTCCCACGTCCGATACCTACAATTCCTTCCAATTTAGTT